>BQKN01063131.1:11601-50303 GCA_022839385.1 Asparagus kiusianus
GACGAAGCTCAACCCACGCGGTCCCAAAACCCTAAGGTGGACGCCGGTCAACGCGTAACCTTAGGTCAACGCCGGACAGCGCGTTGCAACAAAAAGTCAACACACAGTGAGCCAAAATCCCAAGTCAACATGATGTGACAGGGGTAGTAAGTTCAAAAGTCAACTCAATGACACGAGCTAAACTCAACTCATCAGCTGTAGACTCGAGGCTCAGACGACGGCCAGGCGATAAACGCAGCGCCGGAACAACTTCGGTTATTCGACAAAGCACCGGAGAAACCGAAGATCGAAAGAGCCGAGAGTTGAAGCGAACCACAGGTCCCTTAGGCCGACTGAAGGCTGGACCAATCATATCCAAAGTATTCCGGTCTCTTCTATAAAAGAAACGAGTCCGAAACACTTTGGAGGGGGTATCTGTAGGCATCGAAAATTGCCGATAGGTCCCCACTCATAGCTCGGTGTTAACGATCGACGATTGGACATCGCTATCCAGTTCACAAGAGCTCAAATGACGCCGGTGAGCGACTAAAGCAAACCGACGGATTACGTGAGCCGATAGAACGTCAGAATCACGAGGATACGGGTTGACCGAAAACCCCGCGATCACCGCAATTGGACCAACGCCCGCTGTGCCCCGATCACCCCACGGATAATCCAACCATCGGGGCCTACAGATCTCGCCGTCACGATTCCAACGCATCCGAAATCACTCAAATCCGAGTTCGGACGAAAAGTCAACAGCAGGACAGCGGCAGAACAACGGCACGGCCCCGGGCTGAACCGGGGACACCCAAGCAGATCTCGGCAGGCTCGAGACACCCCTAGGGGGGTGTCTCTCCCCTTAGGGTGTCCATATGGTCCCTAGGCCCTCTCATTTGGCTATAAATAGCCCCCTTAGCCCTCCATTTACAAGGCGCTCTTGATTTTGCTCTCAATTCAAGGCTGAATTATCTTAGCCAAGGATTGTTCTGCAAGAGAGCGGCGAAGCCCTGCCGGAGTGAGGAGTCAGAGTCTGCAAGATAGCGGCGAAGGCCTGCCGGAGCAAGGAGTAAGGCGTTCTTCATCAGCACCCTTCATTCACCCCCTTCTGTTCCTTGGTGTTGCCCTTCGCAGGCGACACTGAGAAGAGCTATTATCTCGCGTTAGCCGAGATATACGCTTTAAACTTCTAGATCTCACGCGGATCGACGAAGTTCTGTTTCTATATCCCTCCGCGGATAGACGAAACTCTGCCGGATTTTCCCGGAAAGGATCTTGAAGAGTCGGCGGTCCACGGATATCGACGTCCCCGTCACAGGCCAACAACCCACGCAAGCGAGACCGTACCAAAACGGGATCTCGTGTTTATTTTTGTTAAAGTTGTAACCCTTTTGTTTTCATTTTATCCTGTTGTAACGCTCAAAGTTGTAACAGATCTCGAAAAAGAGAACATCAATGAAAACAGCAACTTTTACCGGAAACAGGGACTACACGCAATCCGATCTCGGCATGGTCTAGACTCAGTCAAAGCTCAGGTGACGAAACAGGTCACTGACCCAAGTGGCGAAACAGGTCACTTGGTCTAACAAACCAAACCCAGGACGAAACGGGTCACTGGTGTGAGCCTAGAAGATAAGTCACAAATCATATTCGATCATGCGAACCAAGACTTCCCCGTCCCAATTCTTCTTGTTCTTTCTAAGTCAACAATCAAAATCCCTATTAAAACTCTGGTTCACCACCTAATTTCAGTCAACATACACACACATGTCACTAAGTCTTGTTCATGACGCGCAAAGCCACTAAGTCATGAACTACTATGGGTTCTCAATCACAACAAGGAGATAATAAGTAAAACTAATTCTATGCAAAAGCATCATGGCACATCGAATATATTAAAATAAAAATCGTAAGACATGAATAGTAACTACGAATAATACAGAAAGTATGAACAATGACTTGTGAACAGCATAATCATGCGTGCAAACCAATTTCATCCAATAAATCCTTTTAAAATTGTTTCTCATTATTTTAATTCAGATACAGTCTTTAAAAATCATAAATTTATTTATTTAAAATAATCTTTTCATAAAATATACTCTTTTAAATTATTATTCTAAAATAATCCCTTTTACATAAAGTAAATCCTTTTCTCATTACAATAATTCTAAAAATAATTTTTAAATATTCTATTTAATATTACTTCTTCCAAAATAAATTCTTTTAAAATATTTCTCATAATAATAGTTTAGAATACTCCCTTTTACAAATTATTCTTTCTTTCAAAAACATTTCATAATTAATCATAAACTATTTTTCAACATATCCACTCATCATATATAGCATCACTTTACAAAATATAGCCATCGTAGTATTATCAACAATCCCACACAGATAATAACATATCAGTCTAATCTATACAATTAATTAATATGAGATATAAATATTAAAATGACGAGTCAAAGAGAAGCAGGATCTTTTCTCGAGTTTCGTCGAATGAATCGATGATGTCGTGCGAGTCCGCGGGTGGGGCAGCAGCAAGCGTTAGTGGTCGGGGTACTGACGTGGATTATCGGCATGCGGATCTGGGCCGAGGGGGTCGAACGTGAGGCCACAAGGCTATCGGAGTTGGAATTGAGGCATCGGTAGTGAGAGGAGGTGCTGGAGATGGTGGAGCAGCCGCGACGGTGTAGGGGAAGAGTGGGAGAGGACTTTTGTGGTGAAAAGGGAAACGAAGGAGAGAGAGGGGCGAAGGGGCAATGACGTTCGATGACTGAGGGTACATCGCTGGTGAGGACTGGTGGCTGGGGTTCGATGGCGTTGAGGTAGGGTAGTGGCGTAAGAGGAGGCGAGCGGGGCGGGCGATTTGAGAGGGAGATGGGGAGATGAAGGGGGAGAGGTGGATGAAGCGGCGGTGGAGGGAAGACGGGAACTTGGGGAAGGCGGATCTGGTGCAGGTGTGGAGGTGTTAGTGGTTATGGGCTTAGCTGTCAGATGGAGGTGGAAGCATGCGTGGAGGGGCTGGGGCGCTAGAGCGATGACGACGGCTGAGAAACGAGAGAGAGGAGGGTGGCTGTGGCGGCGAACTCGGCGACGGTGGGGAGGGGGCGACGGCTATGGCAGCGATGTGGCGGCGACGGGGTTGTTTGGGTGGAAGAGGAGGCGGAGGCTACAGATCGACGAGGAGAGAGAGATAAGGGAAGGGGGTCTAGCGGTTGGTTGAGAATGAGGGGAGAAGAGAGAGAGAGAGAGAGAATTACTTATATATAGGGATATTTAGGGTTTAAAAAAATAATTAAAAATAATATTAAATACGAATTAAATTAAATTTTTTGTGAAAATTATCTACACATTAAAATGCACCAATTATACTAATACGACAGATAATATGCCCCAGAAGTAATAATACAATAAATTATACAATTAAATAAGAATAATTAATAAACAATATATTTACTTACATTTAAAATCAAATAATTATGGAAGAATTATCTACATAATAAAATATACCATTTGTACTAATACAACCGATTATTCACAATAGTAGAAATAATATAACAAATTATACAAATAATACGTAATTAATAATATAATGTATTATACAAAATAATACGTAATAATAATAATACAATATATTATTTAAAATGATACGTAATAGTATCGACAACACAACAGATAAATTTTAAAAATTTAATTACACTAAATAAATTTATAAATATCTAAAAATCATTTAAATAAATATAAAACATCGACTTTAAAATATAGAAAATTGTAGAAAATAGAGAAATATACAAATACTCTTTTAAAAATATAATTAAATATTTTAAAATTATAGAAAAATTATTTTACTAGTATCAAATTCATGATTATTATATTTTACCCCCTTAAAACAAATTATGTCCTTGGAATTAAAAGAACCCAAGGACAGAGATATGAAAAGAGAGACTCAACTCAACGCATATAGAGAATAATTCAAAATAAATTGCATATCCATAAGTAGAGCGTGAGAAAAACACAAGTCAAAATACAGACACACAAACACTATGTTATCACAATATAAATATATAATTCGTTATAATAAAAACACTAGACCTATACAAGTATAAATATACAATTCACTATAATAAAATACTAAGTTATCTCCATAAACACAAAATGATATTTAATCATATAAAGTAAATATAAAACATTTATAACACCTATATAGAAAAGTAATAAAACATTCTATACATAGCATCATTTAGATATAATATTCTATAAATAAAGAAGATGAGAAAAATGTGAATGTAAATTCACATATTGTATATATAAGGCATGAAACATATTATGAGAATACATTAGGCATCAATATCAAATATAAGTTATATGGATAAGTCAAATACAAAGTAAAATACAAAGTCAAACAGCAGAATATGATGATAACAGTTAATAGTAAAAGTTATATAGTATAGATCAATAATGTATAGTCAGAGGATATAAAATAAACACAAATAATGATAAAAAAAGTATAAAAAGTACACAGTATTACTAGAAAATCATAAGATATAGGACAAGAATGCAGAACAAATCTGGCAGAAGAGCAATAAGAATTATAATAAAGTATACAGAACATACATAATCATAATTTGAAAATAACATTAAGTAAATGAAATAAACATAGATAGAAATACATCAATACATATAGTCAAACAAACAGAGGCAAATCATAGTAATAATCAACAGTAGGATTAAACAATACACAATAATTATTAGCATACAAATAGTTATATAGCACAAGTAAATAATACAAAATCATAGACAGATTCAAAGAAACACAAATAGAATTAAAGCATAAAATAAAAGATATCAAAGGAAAATAGGTAAATAAGATTCAGAAACATATGATTTTTATAGCAAATATGATCATCATGTATAATAAGCATTAAAATAAAAACATATACATAATAATAAGCATATAAAAAGTTTGAATACTCATAGTACTAATCATGTTAACAAGATAAATTAAGATGAAAATAGTCATAAAATATTATATGATAAAATGGACATAAGAGCAAACAAGCGATTCAAAATATACATATTATACAAAACATAATAGGAAGGACATAATTATATATATTTGACAAATAATATGATAATTCAGAAATATTAGTAGTATTCATAAGGTAAAATAATAAATATAAACAAGATACAATAATAATTATTATTATTGTATAAAATCAATTCTGACATATCAATATATTGTATAGTAGTCAAAAATCACATAAATACGATCAACATAAATAAACATGTATAATACATAAAATATGAACTATGGAAGATAAATTTATAAACAAATTAAAACTTAAGAATAGCATAAATTCGTATAATGAATGACTATAAATCAATAAAAGTATACGTCATAAATATAATAATCTACGTGAATACACTATAATGAAAAGAAAATAGTAATCATAAAAGAATGAAAAAGTAAAACACAACACAAGTAATGAAAATAATGAATAGAATGAACAACAAACAATGACACAATAAAGACATAAATATCTAAAAATACCATAAAATAAATATAAAAAATATAAAAAATAACACGTGCCTATAATGTATATTGTTATAATGACAAAACAATACATATCGAAAATGAAGCAAACAAACAACAAATATGCAATTATACTATAAACAACCCATGAGTAAATACTATACATACCCACAAACACATATTAGAATTACCTCTTATATTATTTAAATAATACTAATAACTAATGTAATAAAATAACTATATAATTAGTAACCCAAACTCTAAACTTAATAATATAAATAATGCCTGAATATCAAAATAGAAATACATCGCTCTTAGAAATAACGAAACCAATGTGAACATTACTGAAATAACCTAAACAAGATAAAACTGACGGATAAGAAAACCATGTACTGAAAAATATTATGAGTTGAATAAATAAAGAGTAAGAATGTAATGCATCTGTAGAATACTAAAATCATAAACTTATTAAAGTATATCACAAAACACGAACACTATACAATAATTTAGAACATAAGTGAAAGATAGATGGTATGACAGAAAACACACACATACATAATATAGATATGCAAAAGTATATTTTAAATACGAGAAAATAATATAAATATCAGATATGCTATGTAATGTATATGTGGAGTCTAGAGCAATGCAAAACACTTAATGATACGATTTGAACAATTGAAAATATATAAGTAATGATATATTTTTTGTGAAAACATACAATATAACACTGTGTGTGATACATAAAATAATATAATAAATAATACATAAATTAATAAAATCAACGATATATAAGTCAAATCAAAGAAAATATAATTAAAAAAATAATAACATATAAAATAACGACCGGTATGATGAAAGAGAAGTTATAGGGTGAGAGCATGTAGTCGCGAAGCGACGAAACAAGAACAGTGAAAAACTCCGGAGTCAAAGAGTGATAAGATAGGGACAAAACGAAATCTATTAAGAAAATAGGATAATGGTTCAAGAATAGTCTTACGGATGAAATATAATATGCATCTAAGTTGTCCATTATATTCTCACTAGTAAGAACTCAGGATTGTGACCTGCATGGGCCACCAAAAAAAAAACCTGTCAAGCCCCGCTTCCTAAAATACCAGGGAATCGGAACGTGAATAAGCCCGCAACATATTATATTAAGGAGAATAAATAAAAATAAATATTTTTCCTCAACCTAATACGCTAAGTGTCAAGAAATAAATGCAAAGGCACAGGTCCCCGATCATAGATAGCGAGAATATAATAAACAACTCAGAACAGAATATCCATATCACAAGTGAATATCATCCAAGACATAATATTTGGGTCAACATGGCCTCATACAAAATTGAATAACTAAAAACTGAAGGAATATAAAATACATCGTTCAACGAAAAAGAAGAAAATACTACAAAAGTAAACTAAGACCATCAACTAAGAAAAAATAACTGAGCTTCGTCTTATTCTTTAATTCTTTCTGTAAGGCACTCCTGCTGAGAATACCCTGGCTCTGGCACATCTCCAAGTTAGACATGTTCTTCTTCTAAGTCTGACATACACCAGAGAAAATAGGTGTACGTCAGTGTGCATGGCACATGACAAGACCCCACAAAGAAAATAGAACGATCAAAAACCCAATGCGAAAAAGATACAATGATAGAAATGATAAAAGGAACGTGCAACTAGAAATCCAACAAAATTAAAATGCAATCCATCATTAAAATGTGATACACATAAAGCTAATAGCATACAGGAACCGGGTCGAATACTAGCCATCCTAAAACTCACTGGTCCACCTTTCAAATAGGTCCAAGTTCGCATTACCGGAAGACTGACTGTTCTTAATCCCCTATGCGCATCCAATCTCGTGAAACAGGCGGCTAGAGGACTACACGCAATCCGATCTCGGCCTGGTCCGGACTCAGGTAAAACTCAGGTAACGAAACAGGTCACTGACTCAAGTGGCGAAATAGGTCACTTGATCTAACAAACCAACCCCAGGATGAAACAGGTCACTGGTGCGAGCCTGGAAGATAAGTCAACAATCACATTCAATCATACGAACCAAGACTTTCCCATCCCAATTCTTCTTGTTCTTTCTAAGTCAACAATCTAAATCCCTATTAAAACTCTGGTTCACCACCTAATTTCAGTCAAATCACACACATGTCACTAAATCATGTTCATGACGCGCAAAGTCACTAAGTCATGAACTACTAAGGGTTCTCAATCACAACAAAGGGATAATAAGTAAAACTAATTCTATGCAATAGCATCATGGCACATCAAATATATTGAAATAAAAATCGTAAGACATGAATAGTAACTATGAACAATACAGAAAGTATGAGGAGTGACTTGTGAACAACATAATCATGCGTGCAAACCAATTTCATCCAATAAATTCTTTTAAAATTGTTTCTCGTTATTATAATTTAGAACTAGTCTTTAAAAATCATAAATTTATTTATTTAAAATAATATTTTCATAAAATAAACTCTTTTAAATTATTATTCTAAAATAATCCCTTTTAAACAAATTAAATCCTTTTCTCATTATAATAATTCTAAAAATAATCTTTAAATATTCTATGTAATTTTACTTCTTCCAAAATAAATTCTTTTAAAATATTTCTCATAATAATAGTTCAGGTACTCCATTTTACAAATTATTCTTTCTTTCAAAAATATTTCATAATTAATCATAAACTATTTTTCAACATATACACTCATCATATATAGCATCACTTCATAAAATATAACCACCGTAGTATTATCAACAATCCCACAGAGATAATAACATATCAGTTTAATCTATACAATTAATTAATATTAGATATAAATATTAAAATGACGAGTCAAAGAGAAGCGGGATCTTGCCTCGGGTTTCGTCAAACGAATCGATGCTGTCGTGCGAGTCCGCAGGTAGGGTAGCGACGAACGTTGGTGGTCGGGGTACTGACGTGGATTATCGACATGCGGATTAGGGCTGAGGGGGTCGGATGTGAGGCCACGGGGCTATCAGAGTTGGAGTTGAGGCGTCGACTGCGAGAGGGGTGCTGGAGGAGGTGGAGCGGCTATGAGGACGTAGGGGAAGAGTGGGAGAGGACTGTTGTGGTGAAACGGGAAATAGAGTAGAGAGGGGTGAAGGAGCAACGACGTTCAACGGTTGAGGGTGTAGCGCTGGTGAGGATTGGTGGTTGGGGGTTCGACGGCGCTGAGGTGGGGTAGCGGCACGAGGGGAGGCGAGCGGGGCTAGTGGTTTGCGGGGGAAACGGGGAGATGAAGGAGGAGAGGCGGAGGAAGCGGCGGTGGAGGGAAGACGGGGACTTGGGGGAGGCGAATCTGGTGCAGGTGGTGGAGGTGTCTGTGGTTGTGGGCTTGGCTGTCGGATAGAGGTGGAGGCGTGCGCGGAGGGGCTGGGGTGCTGGAGCGGTGGCGACAGTTGAGAAACGAGAGAGAGAAGGGCGGCTGTGGCGGAGAACTCGGCGACGATGGGGAGTTCTTTGGGGCGGTGGCTGTGGCAGCGATTAGGCGGTGACGGGGTTGTTTGGGTGGAAGAGAAGGTAGAGGCTACGAGTTGACGAGGAGAGAGAGATAAGGGAAGGGGGTCTGGTGGCTGGTTGAGAACGATGGGGGAAGAGAAAGAGAGAGAGAGAATTACTTATATATAGGGATATTTAGGGTTTTGAATAAAATAATTAAAATAATATTAATTATGAAATAAATTAAATAATTATATGAAAATTATCTACACATTAAAACGTACCAATTATACTAATACGATAGATAATATGCATTAGTAGTAATAATACAATAAATTATACAATTAAATGAGAATAACTAATAAAAATATATTTATTCACATTTAAAATCAAATAATTATGGAAAAATTATCTATACAATAAAACATACCAGTTGTTCTAATACAACCAATAATACACATTAGTAAAAATAATACAATAAATTATATAAATAATACATAATTAATAATACAACGTATTATATGAAATAATACGTAATAATAATAATATAACATATTATTTAAAATGATACATAATAGTATCAATAACACAACGAAAAAATTCCAAAAATTTTTACTACACTAAATAAATTTATAAATATCTAAATAATTTGAATAAATATAAAACTTCGAGTTTAAATCATAGAAAATTATAGAAAATCAAGAAAAATACAAATTCTCTTTTAAAAATAATAATTAAATATTTTAAAATTCTAGAAAAATTATTTAACTAGTATCAAAATTCATGATCATTACACAAAATAACTTAAATAAACTCCTGAAACATTTTGAATGGATTTATAGACTTATACAAGATATGAAAATAGTGTAAACAAGTCCTCAATCCATAAACTATAATTTTGCAAATTCAATAGAATATGAAACACATAAATGTATATATGAAGATATATATTGTTTCATATCTATATAGTTATACCAAAAACAACTTATTCATAAATAAATATGTGAATAAATCTATGGTTTTAAAAAATTTGTTTTCTATGTGGATAAGTTACAAAATGAATAAACCAAAAATGATAAATATGAAACATGTATGTTTGTATATAGATAAGTGTAATTGTTTCATATTTAAACTTGAAAGCTATAAAACCAAAACGTGTATGTGTGTATATAATTGAGCTTAAAGTATCAACACATATAATATAAAACCTAAACTAATTTACCCAAGCTTGATTGATCTTCATTGTAGCTTGTCTTGGTAAACATGGATGAAGCTTGAACTTGGATCTTGACTAGTATGCATAGGCTTCATTCCACTATTCCGCCAACCTCCAACGGATATGATCATGAATGCTCGATTCCATCCAACCTCTAACATGTTGTTTGACTAGAATACCTAATGAATAAACACAAACACTAGACAAATAATATTAGGGATTGTTTGTAAAATCATCAAAACAAGATTAGAAGATGTAGGCTCATAACATGAGACCTAACAGAAACGACCTTATCATGTCATCTAGAAAAGTTGTGGAGCTAAAGGCTCAAATTGAGGAGTTGCTTCATTGGAGCTTCATCAAACCGAGTGTTTTACTATTGGGAGCCTGATTTTTGCTTGTTCAAAAGAAGGACAGTAGTGGTAGAATATGCATTGACTATTGAGAGTTAAACCGAGTCGATGATTTTTCGATCATCTAGTAGGAGCAACTACATTATCAAAACTTGATCTTACATCTATCTATCACCAATTAAGGGTAAAGAAAGTAGCCATTTCATAGAAAACTATTAGAAAGCATTATGGACATATTTAATTTCCGGTTATGTCATTCGATGTGATGGATGCTCCATCAGTCTTCACTAGCCTTATGAATTTTGTATTTTCACAATATTTATATCAGTTTGTGGTAGTATTTATAGATGATATATGGTGTATTGTACAACTCTAGAAGAATATAAAAAACATTTTAGGTTGATTTTAGAAATCATATGAAGAGAACATCTATTAGGCAAGCTAAGCAAGTATGAATTTTAGTTAGAGAGCATGCATTTTCTTCACATTATATATTTTGAAGGTTTATCAATTGATCTGAGCAAAGTGGAAGTAGTCTTGAAAATAATGCCACCAACAAATATAGGAGAAGTACATAGTTTCTTAGGGATGGTGGGTTACTATTGAGGATTCATCAAAGATTATTCACGCATTGTAGCGCCAAATATGAAATTTCTTCACAAGGGTAAGAAGTTTAACTGGATGGCAGAATGTTAGAAGGCATTAGAAACTCTTAAGATTTTCCTAACGATAGCACTGGTTTGATGTTACTTGAGGGAAGAGGTGAATTCATAATTCTTGTTGACGCTTTAGGAGTTAGAATCGTGTGTGTATTGATGCAGATTAGGAAGGTGGTTGCTTATGCTTCACAACAGTTAAGGTCACATGAGAGGAATTACCCTACTCATGATCTAGAGTTAATAGTAGTGATTCATGCATTGAAAATTTAGTGGCACTATATTCTTAGGGAGAAGGTGAAAGTATTCATCGATCACAAAAGTATCAAATATATTTATACCTAGAACGAGTGAATATGCACCAAAGGAGATGATCAGAACTCATGACGAACTATGATGTCTATCTTCAATATCATTTAGGTAAATTGAATGTTGTATCTAATGCACTCAGTAAAACATTGAGCAAAATGTAGCTCATGAAACATAGCTCAAGAAACAGAAGGAGCTTAGTGTAGAAATTGAGAATTAAGGTATTGAAACTATTCTATTAGGTGTGCACAAAAAAATGATGAACATATAAGTACAACCTTAATTGATTGATTGTATTAAGGAGCAACAATTAGATAATGAAGAGCTCATTAAGGTCAGGAATAGCACAGTTGAAGGTAGGAGAAAAGACATCTTGATTTATAGTGGTGATTCTTTGTTGGGATAGTAGGAAACACAATATCACCGAACATGTGTCCAAATGCCTCACATATTAGCAAGTAAGGCGGGACACTAAAAGTTTGTAAGTTTATTACAACCATTGCTGATAATAGAATGGAATGAGAACATGTCATGATGGATTTTGTGATAGCTTTTCCTAAGAGCTAGAAGCAAAATAATACAGCTTGGGTGATCGTTGATCGACTCACAAAGAGTGTCCATTTTATTTCATTTTGAGGTGGGCAAACCACTAAATGATTAGCGCGTTGTTCTATATGTAAGAGACAATATAACTTCATAAAGTGTCAGTTTCCATTGTTTCATATTGAGATCCTCAATTTGTCTCTTAGTTTTGGCAACAGTTTACAGGAGAGGTTGGGCAGTAGATTGAAATTCAATACCGCTTATCATCCGCAAACAAATGGGTAATCCAAATGAACTGCGTAGATTTTAGAGGACATGCTTTGAGCGTGTGTATTAGATTTTGTAAGTTCACGAAAGGATTATTTACATCTTGTAAAATTCTTTTATAATGATAACTATCAACCTAGCATGAATATGTCACTATTTGAAGTGTTGTATAAGAGAAAATGTAGATCACCATTTTGTTGGAATGAAGTAGGAGAGAGTAAATAATTAGATTTTGAACTCATCTAATTATCCGATAAGATGAAGGTAGTTCATAAGAATCTCAAGACGGATTAGGAAAGAGATCATAGTTGGGTAGATACAGATAGAAGATTTCTAGCGTTTAAAGTTGAAGATCATGCATTCCTTAGGATTTCACCGACTCATGAAGTTATACACTTTAGTACTCATAGGGAGTTGGGTTCACATTATATTGGACCATTTGATATCATTCAACAAGTAGGAAAGGTAGCATACAAGTTAGCATTTCCATCGTCATTGTAAGGAATTCATAAGGTATTCCACATATCACAGTTGAGGAAGTTCGTACCTGAGAGTCACATCTTAGATCACTCGGAGTTGACAATTGGAGTGGATTTATCTTACACTCAACGCCTAATTTCTATCGCTGATCGAAGGGAGAAGCACTTAAACAATGAGGTTATTCCCTTAGTGCTTGTGTAATAGAATTCATACTCGGTGAAACTACTTGGGAGTGAGAGGATTCGATAGTAGAGAAGTATTCAGATTTGTTGGAGGTATGCGTCTACCATGGTTAGAAATTTTGAGGGTAAAATTTATTTCAGGTGAAACTACTTGTTCTTTTTTCAGGATGTATTCCTTTTCACAACAAGAGTTCAATAGGTGAGGAAGGCCAGAGAAGGGAGAATCGCAACAAGAGAACTTGATCTTTATCTCAGGCAAGGGTTCTCTCAACTTGTTCTTTATTTTGGAAAATTATCTATTGTTATCTCTCTCAATCTTTTTATCTTTTCGATTGGATCTATGAAAAACCTAAAAATTTGTGTTAAATGTATTTGGGTTTCTTTAATGATGTTTTTCCTTTTGTTTGGAGTAGCTTTGAAGATATTAAATTAGATTTACCCTAATACAATTATTAAAAACATGAAAAGTTATAGGTTTTTGATAAAAACTAGTTCTCATGGTTTTCTTAATATTTGATCTTAGAAACATGGTTAAATGTGTCAAAACATGCATATATGTTTTTGTAAGAACTATGAGAAATTTCGACACAAAACAATAAAAAAAACAAGGCTAATTGGACCGAGAACAACAACATAATCAAAGTTGTTTGGTGGCGACATCAAAACATTAATTTATGATTAGGCATTTGATGCTCCAATACTAGACATCTAAATGTAGTTTTAGTCGTTTGTTTTGGCTAGATAGAAGCCTGAATTTGGTTGACAAAATAAGTTTTTATGATTTTTCATACAAAGACATCTGATTTTAGGATTCAGACATCTAGTTTTGTTCTCAGCTTTCTGATTTGAGTTATCATATTTTATTTTGTTTAGTTTTTTAATTAACTATCTAATGATCTAATTAGTGGTCTAAAGCAACTAATTAGCTATGTTATCTTATTTAATGAGAATTTATGATCATTTTTGATGATATACGATAAGTCCCATGAGATACTCCCACATATATGGAGTATTTTGATCACTCAATTTAGCTCAGCACATGATAAGTACATTATACATCTCGTTATTAAGGTGAAAGAACAATTTAGTGAAATCAGTAGTTTTTGTTAGAGATGACGTAATAGGATGTTACCCCTAATCTTTGTACATGTGATGGGTGCAGAGACCTATATCCCATATCATGGAGCGTATCCACCACGTTTAGTCCTAATACATGAGTTGATTAGGTAGCTGAACCCTGACCTAGACCATTCTTTGATTCATAACATAACTTGAGATATCCTGTTAAGCTTATGATCAGTATTCTTTGATTCATCTATTCTTTATTATCTAGTGGATATTGTTTTTTTATTATAATTGATCAGCTAACCATTGATTCATGTATTTTTCCTATATCCCCTCATTTAGACCTTATGTCTAATCCAGACCCCTTCTTTTGGTAATGAAGTGAGTCTGGCTATAACGGACCAAGTTTACTAGAATAAGTAGGTGATGAGGAAATAGCCAGAACCATGTAATAGCGCTAATATAAGCAATATTAGATTAATTGTTTATTTGAATAGTTAATACTTCTTGAATATTCTTAAGACATATTATCTAATTTTGATGGTCGTGTTTAATCCAAGACATTGTTTTTATTATGAATACTCAAGTTATCTATCTATTGGATGTGATACTTGGATCTATGTTATATCTCTATTTTTTTGAGTGATTATTCATGTGATGTTAATGTTATCGTGATTAGACATATACTTTTCATGTATATTTATATTGTGAGTGGTTATAGATGTATATTTCTGTGACGCCCCTGGGTTCACACAAAGCTGTAGTCCAAGGTGAAACAAAGAATGTCAAACCTGTCATGCACCACACCGTGCAATAATATGTTTCACCATCACAATTACTATCTCTCTAGTAGAGTCAATAACAGGTGTAGATACAAAAGCAAGTAAAAGATAATACAAGAGTCAACTGATAAAATAATAGAGATCAAATTAATATTCTATTATCTAACATACTGAAATACAAGTCAATGTCTGAAATAAATAAACTGGAGTTTCTCAACAAGTCTCAAATAAAAAATGTATGAATAAGAGGAAATAAGGCACACAGCCTTTACAACTTCTAGAATAAAACCCTCAAATGTCTAAATAAAAGTCTACAGTAGAGCTCAAAAGAAAAATATAACTAAAATAGACATCTGAATCACTAAAGTGCATCGCCATCAACCTGCGACTCTCCGGGCACCTGGCTCGTTACCTGAAAGGGGAGGGACAACAAGCATCAAAGTGCTAGCGAGCAACATCACAACCAACCCCAAGGGATAGGGCTCGTTGTATACAGAAAATACAGTCAATACATATATATATATATATATATATATATATATATATATATATATATATAATTATTGATCCTATTAGGAAATTATAACACGAGCATAGGTACGTCGAGCGAAAATATCCAAACAAGAAAACCCTCATGTATGTACCTTATAGCTCAAATTGTAAATCCCTAACAATAAGAGGATTTTAGTATTTAGGAAATTATAATACGAGCATAGGTACATCGAGCGAAATAATCCAAACAAGGAAACCCTTATGTATATACCTTGTATCTCAAATTGTAAATCCCTAAACACTAAACCTGAAATCTAATACAAGAACCATAATAAAAAGAAGACAACTCATCTCAGAACTTAAAATACTATGTCATGTCATAACTCACATGAGTGTGATGTCTAGCCTATACAAGTATAAGTGTCATACTCAAGGTCTAAACTGATATCCAACACATGGACTAAAACTAGATGTAGTGGATGTCCAACACATGGACTACATATGTAAATTGTCCAACACATGGACTGAGAAATGAATATCCAACACATGGACTTAACGTGATAAGTGTCCAACACATGGACTACACATAATAATTGCTCAACACATGGACTAAATGAAATATATGAAAAGATGCATATACACTAATTTCATACGTGTCTCGGTGTGCTAACCTAAACTCGTGTCCGCAAGTCATCTCATATGTAGAGATACAAAATAAACATAAATTTCTAATATTAGATATTCGAGGCTACTCCTCGTTTATATAGAAGTACGCAATAACAGTAAACATGTCCAAATAATTTTGATTAAAACGAAACAACCCAAACAGATCCAATATCATGGAAAACTAGAAATTTCCTCGTCAGTCGACTCATGAGCGACTGGGATCATCGGTCGACTCATTGGTCGAGTGGTCAGAGAGAAAAGAAGAAAAGCAAGAAATTCCCGTCAGTTGACTCATTGGTCGACTCATCAGTCGACTCATAAGTTGACTGATAAATTGACTTATAGGTCGACTGAGCCACCAGATTTCTAGTTTTCATGCACATGATGTTTATTTGTAAAATCATTATATCCTAGGCATACTATGGTATGTTCTAACAAATATGAATCAGTTTAAAACGACAGTTTAATATGTAAAATCATCACCAAAAATCCGAAACATGTATACACATGATTTAAACATTTTAAAGACAATAAATCAGAACTTTAATCTCTTATTAAAGTGGTTTCAGATCTAGATCTCAGTATTAAGAATTGGTGGTGAGCTTTTTATAAAATGAAAATTTGATTTCTCGCATCATATGCTATAATGATCTACTTTCATACACAAAATAATGATTTAGGCTCAATAAATCCGAAATAAAAATCAATAAAATCATACAAACAATGAGTATAGGGCTGAGTGAGATGTTACTCGCCTCTGATGTGCTACAAAACTCCTGAACTCTCGAGGAATCGATCTTCCTTCGACAACACTACAAAATCCTGCTACAAATCCTACAAAAATTCCTCAAAAATCACCAAACACGAAGCTAGGGTTTGAGGGGAGAGAGAGGGCTAGGGTTTCTGAGATCTGAAGAAGGTGAGGGGTGTTCTCGGGTAGGAGAGTTTATATATGAGTGGTCAAACCCGAAACAAAACCGAACAGACCCGCAAACTAAAAGAAAAACCTAAAATCAGCTCGTCAGTTGACTCATAGGACGACTCATCAGTCAACTGGTTAGTCGACTGATAAGTCGACTGAGCAGACAACAGTTACGTGCATGTCTTGTTTATCTGCAAACATCTATGCACAAAACTCTACACATACACACTCATACATCTCTAATATCTTGTTATCAAGTATATCCATGACCTCAAGCTATTTATCATAATAAAATTTATTTATCACCAAAAATTCACATATCTTCGTAACAAAAATACGGGGTTTTACATTCTTCCCCCTTAAAAGAATTCCATCCTTGAAATTCAGAAATCATACTTAAACAAATACTATTACTTTAGGTAAGTATATCGTGATATTTATATTTAACAATCCAGGATGACTATATTCCCACTCAACCCTTAATCAAATGGTAATAGCACGTCAGGAAAAAAATCCATATAAGGAACCCTCCATATATACACCATGTGTTCCAAAAGATTAAGAATTAAGTGGAAATATCCTCATCCTAGCGTTAAATCTAAATATAATCACACAAATAATCATACATATTAATCAATCCACTTCCTCAATAGGTGCAGGATGTAGTGCTATATAGCATCTTCGCGCTCTCGAAAATCATCTTCGATGTCCATACTTAACCATCTAAAATGTAAATACCCCCACTTAACCCTTAACTAATTAGAACAAGTACATCGAGTGAAAAATCCTAACAAGAAACCCCTCATATATATACCATATGTTCCGAGTACTTAGGAGTTAAGTGTTAATACCCTCATTTTAGTGTTAAGTATAAACATCGCCATACATGAAACTATAAGTCATAAGTCATACCAAAAATTTAATTTACCTGCTCAAACATATGTGGGTAGTCGCGATGCATGTCCTCTTTGCACTTCCAAGAAATCTCCTCAACACCTCTTCGGTTCCACTGAACTGTCACCAAAGGAATTACCTTGTTTTGTCCTCTCTGGTAAGTATACAAACCAAAATCTCAATAGTAGTCAAATCCTCCTGAAACTCTATCTCTGGGGCATCCAACACTCTCTATTGCTCCTCATCATGTAAGTGCTTCTTGAGCATAGAAACATAAAATACATTGTGAATACTAGACATCAATGCTGGAAGATCTAGTCTGTATGACATAGCTACAATGTGCTCCAAAATCCGGAAAGGTACAATATACCTCGGTGCAAGCTTTCTCCGTCTTCTGAATCGCTGAATGCCTTTCATAGGCGATACCTTCAGCATAACAGAATCTCTAACATGAAACTCCAAGGGTCTTCGTCTCTTATCTGCATAGCTCTTTTGCCGACTCTGAGCGACTAAAATCCTCTCTCTGATCAATGCTACCTTCTCAGTAGTCTACCTCACAAGCTCTAGCCCAAACATTAAGCTATCCTCTGGCTCTGCCCAACATATCAGTGATCTATAAGGTCTCCCGTACAATACCTCATATAGGGCTATACCGATTATCGCTTGATAACTATTGTTATAAGCGAACTCTATCAGTGGAACATGATCCTCCCAGCTACCTTGGAAATCAATGACACAAGCCCGCAACATATCCTCTAACACCTGGTTCACCCTCTCCGTTTGACCATCCGTCTGTGGGTGAAATACACTGTTGTAAGATAGTCTGCTGGCAAACGTATCTTGGAAACTCCTCCAAAAATGCGAAGTGAACACTGACCCTCGATCCGACACAATCGTATCAGGAACTCCATAAAGTTGAACTATCTCCTGAATAAACATCCTCGTATACGTCTCAGATGTATATGTAGTCTTCACTGGAATAAAATGCGCTGACTTCGTCAATCGGTCCACTATCACCCAAATAGAATCATTCCCCTTCTTTAACTTCGGCAACCCTACAATGAAGTCCATAGAAATATCCGCCCACTTCCACTCTGGGATGGGTAAAGTCTAAAGTGTTCCTACCGACCTATGATGCTCTTCCTTCACTTGCTAACAGGTAAAACACTTAGCTACATACTCTGTAATCTCTCTACGCATACCACTCCACCAGAAATGTCTCCTCAGGTCCTTGTACATCTTAGTGGTCCCTGGATGTACTATGTACCTAGTACGATGTGCCTCATCAAATAACTCCCTCTTCAGCTCAGCACTGGATGGCATAACCAGCCTACCCCATTCGTAGACCTCCATCTGCTCTAATGGTCCAATCAGCCTTAGGCTCTTTGGTAATCTCCTCCTTTCGGATTTGAATCCAAGAGTCTTCCAGCTGAGCTCTGACAACTCTGATACGCCAAGATGGCTACACTGACACAGCTCCCAAAAATACACTAGTTCCACTAATCTTGGGTCTGAAATCAAACTGGCTAAGAGTAAGAAGATCTCGATACAATAAGCACCTCAAAGCCAAAACCCGATGTCGACGCTTCCTGCTTAAAGAATCTACTACGATGTTCGCCTTCCTCGGATGATACTGAATCACGAACTCGTAATCCTTGATAAACTCAATCCACCTCCTCTGTCTCTGGTTGAGCTCCTTCTGAGAGAAAAGATACTTCAGACTCTGATGGTCTGTGAACAACTTAAACTGTACTCCATACAAGTAGTGCCTCTATGACTTCAGTGTAAATACCACTGTTGCTAACTCTTAGTCATGAGTGGGATAGTTTTGCTCATGCACCCTCAACTGTCGTGAGATATATGCTACTACCCTCTAAGTCTGCATCAAGATGCTTCCTAAACCTACCAATGATGCATCTGTGTAGACCACAAATGTCCTGTCACTGTTCGGAATAGTCAAAACTAGAGTTGTAGTCAACTTAGTCTTCAAGATATCAGAGGCCTTTTGGCACTCCACCCTCCAAATGAACTGTACACCCTTCTTCATAAGGCATGTAAGTGACGTCGAAATCTTCGAGAAGTCCTGGATGAACTTCCTATAATAACCGGCTAATCTCAAAAAGCTACGAATCTCTGTCACCGTCTTTGGTGGTTCCCAATCAAGTACTGCTATAACCTTAGCTGGATCTACTTCTATGCCCTCTCTACTGATGACGTGGCCGAGAAATTTGACTTCTGAAAGTCAAAATTCATACTTGCTGAACTTAGCATATAACTGATACTCCTGCAGAGTCCCCAAAGCTAACCATAGGTGCTTCTCGTGTTATGCCTCCGATCTCGAATAAATAAGAATATCATCAATAAAAACAATCACAAACTGATCCAAGAAGGGATGGAAAACCCGATTCATCAAGTCCATGAAAACCGCAGGTGCATTGTTCAACCCAAATGGCATGACCATGAACTCGAAAGATCCATATCGAGTCATAAAAGTGGTCTTAGGAATATCCATCTTTCGTACCCGCAACTGATGATAACTAGAACGAAGATCAATATTTGAGAAATATTATTCTCCCTGCAACTGGTCGAACAAGTCATCAATCCTAGGTAATGGGTACCTATTCTGGATAGTGACCTTGTTCAACTCTCTATAATCAATATACAAACGCATACTGCCATCCTTAATCTTCACGAAGAGAACTGGAGCTCCCCACGAAGAATGACTCCGACAAATAAAACCCTAAACTAACAACTCGTCTAACTGGGTCCGAAGCTCTCTCATCTTAGCTGGTGCCATACAATAGGGTGCGTGGGATATTAGGGCTATGGCCGACTGCAACTCAATACAAAATTTGACCTCTCTCACAGGAGGTAACCCAGGTATGTCCTGAAATACATCCTGATACTCTGAGATAACTCAAGTATCCAATAAATCAATATCCTAATCCCATCGCATCACCTCCTCGATATACGCCAGAAATAACTCCTCAAAACAGTTACCCTAAGAGGTTGCCACAATCATCTCAGACCCATCGGACGCTCGCAAATTGACTGTCTACGTAAAGCAGTCAATACTAACATGGTAAGAAGACAACCAATCCATACCAAGGATAACATCAAACTCGGACATATGCAACACTATCAAATCGATAATAAACTCCGACTCATTTAAACTGATAGTACACCTCCTACTAACGCTCTCCAGAAGCGATATCTCACCTAAAAGGGTGGAAACTGATAAAGGAGTGTCTAAAGGCTGAGCTTTGAGCTGGAGACAAGTTATAAAAACATACAAAATGAAGGAATGTGAAGTTCCTGAATCAAAGAGAATACGAGCGGGAAAAGAATTCACAATGAACGTACCCTCCACTACTGCTCCACTAGCTCCATGATCACACGGTACGACCGCATATACTCTGCCTATGGCTGAAGACTGTTCTGCTGCTAGTGCTATAGAATACAGGACTATCTGACCCTGAGGAACCTCCTAAACCACATGAATCTGTCCCTTAATCTTTTGGGCTGCAGGCGGTGCCTCTAGCCTTATCTGCTGACCCTAACCTCTGCCCTGAACTCTCTGCTGCTGCTGATTCGGGCCCTTGTCCTGCTGAGCTCCTGCTGGTACGCCACGACACTCCGATGTCTTATGTCCGACCTTGCAATAGTTATAGCAAACTGCCTAAAACTTGCACTGCTGATGCACTCTCTGATCTTGCTGGGGTCCCTTCTTATGAGGGCCCTGATGCTGCTGCTGAGGTCTCGAAAAAGGTCTCTTGTTCTTACCCTTGTCCCCGCTCTGTCCTGCCTTGGTCTTCCCTTCCTTATCCTTCTGGAACATGGTAGTCTCAATCTCCTGTGAGGTGGAGGCCTCAGCTACCTCTCGAACTGAATAGAACTTCCTCGAGAAGAGGTATCAACGAAGATTAGGGCGAAGCCCTGCTATGAACATCTGAGTCTGGCGCTCTCCTGTCTGCCACATAGCCGTGAAGTGTAGCAACTCCATGAACCTGCTCTCAAAATCTACCACTGACATGTCCCCCTGAGTCAATCGAGACAACTCAAGTTCCTTTCCAGTCCGTGCTGCAGAAGAAATATACTATCCATTAAAGAAATATACGAAATCTTCCCATGTGAGGGTCATCCGGTGCTCTAGTGTGAACTGGAGTCGATATCATCTCCTGGTGTCTCCCTTCAGACTGTAGGATGCTAATCTCTACTTCTGTACTGAATCCACATTAAGTATATCGAGGGTGTTACTCACATCCTCCTTCTACTTATGGGCTACAAGAGGGTCTAATGACCCCTGAAACTCTGGTGCTCTCATCTTCTGGTACCTCTCAATCATACGGAGCCAAGCCTCCTGCTCTGTGGCTCTATCTGGGACTGTTGGTGGAATAGCAGCAGGTGCGACCTCTAGGGTCTCTCACTGATAGGAACTGCTGATATCCCCTGCGGCTTATCTGCTGGTGGTGGTGGTGGTGTTGGTGGCGTGATATGATTCGCCACAACCTCCTTAATTACTACCATCCTAGCTATGGTGGGAGCCATGAGATCAATAAGATACTGGGGAGCCTGCTGCGGCTCAGGTGGTGCCTGCTGTGGCTCAGGTTGAGCTTGCTGTGGCTCAGGTGGAGCCTACTGCGACTCTGTCTGTCCAGCTCTCCGAGTACAAGGTTTACCACATCCTGCCATCTCTCTGATCATAAGAAAATAAGAGTTTATGAGTCATAATAGACATATACACATACATAGCATATCACAATATGATTTTCACAACAATTTAGTATTCACACAAATACTTTAAGTTTACATAAAATAGTTGTCATAAAAAAATTCTCAAACTTTGAGATATACGCATATATCGTCCTCACACAGGATGATCCTAAGGATACTGGAACTAGAGCTCTGATACTAACTGTGACGACCCTAGTTTCACACAAGGCTACAATCCAATGTGAAACCAAGAATGTCAAACATGTCATGCACCACACCGTGTAATAACATGTTGCACCATCACAATTACTATCTCTCTAGTAGAGTTAATAACAGGTGTAGGTACAAAAGCAAGTAAAAGATAATACAAGAGTCAATTGATGAAATAATAGAGATCAAATTAATATTCCATCATCTAACATACTAAAATACAAGTCCATGTCTGAAATAAATAAACTGAAGTTTCTCAACAAGTCTCAAATACAAAATGTCTGAATAAGAGGAAATAAGGCACACATCCTTTACAACTTCTAGAATAAAACCCTCAAATGTCTAAACAAAAGTCTACAGTGGAGCTAAAAAGAAAAATATAACTAAAATAGATAGCTAAATCACTAAAGTGCATCGCCATCAACCTGCGACTCTCCGGGCACCTGGCTCGATACCTAAAAGGGGAGGGACAATGAGCTTCAAAACGCTAGCGAGCAACATCACAACCAACCCCAAGGGATATGGCTCGTTGTTTACAGAAAATACAGTCAATACATATATATACATAAAATTACTAATCCTATTAGGAAATTACAACACGAGCATAGGTACGTCGAGCGAAATAATCCAAACAATGAAACCCTCATGTATATACCTTGTAGCTGAAATTGTAAATCCCTAACAATAAGAGGATTTTTAGTATTTAGGAAATTACAACACAAGCATAAGTACGTCGAGTGAAATAATCCAAACAAGCAAACCCTCATGTATATACCTTGGATCTCAAATTGTAAATCCCTAAACACCAAACCCGAAATCTAATGCAGGAACCATAATAAAAAGAAGACAACTCATCTTAGAACTTAAAATGCCGTGTCATGTCACAACTCACATGAGTGTCATGTCAAGCCTATGCAAGTATAAGTGTCATACTCAAGGTCTAAACTGGCATCCAACATATGGACTAAAACTAGATGTAGTGGATATCCAACACATAGACTGCATCTGTAAATTGTCCAACACATAGACTGAGAAATGAATGTCCAACACATGGACTGAATGTGATAAGTGTCCAACACATGGACTACACATAATAGTTGCCCAACACATGGACTAAATGAAATATAAGAAAAGATACATATACACTAATTTCACACGTGTCTCGGTGTGCTAACCGAAACTCGTGTCCGCAAGTCATCTCACATGTAGAGATACAAAATAAACATAAATTTCTAATATTAGATATTCGTGGCGACTCCTCATTCACATAGAAGCACGCAATAACAGTAAACATGTCCAAACAGTTTTGGTTAAAACAAAACAACCCAAACAGATCCAATATCGAGGAAAACTGGAAATTTCCTCGTCAGTCGGCTCATGAGTCGACTGGGATCATCGGTCAACTCATTGGTTGATTGGTCAGACAGAAAAGAAGAAAAGAAAGAAATTCACGTCAGTCGACTCATTAGTCGACTCATAAGTCGACTCATCAGTCGACTCATAAGTCGACTGATAAATTGACTGATAGGTCGACTAAGCCGCCAGATTTCTAGTTTTCGTGCACATAATGTTTATTTGTAAAATCATTATATCCCAGGCATAATATGATATGTTCTAACAAATATGAATCAGTTTAAAATGATAGTTTAATATGTAAAATCATCACCAAAAATCCGAAACATGTATACACATGATTTAAACATTTTAAAGATAATAAATCGGAATTTTAATCTCTTATTAAAGTGGTTTTAGATCTAGATCTCTGTATTAAGAATCGTTGGTGAGCTTTTTATAAACTGAAAATTTGATTTCTCACATCATATGCTATAAAGATCTACTTTCATACACAAAATAATGATTTACGCTTAATAAATCCAAAATAAAACTCAATAAAATCATACAAACAGTGGGTATAGGGCTGGGTGAGATGTTACTCGCCCCTGATATGCTGCAAAAGTCCTGAACCCTCGAGGAATCGATCTTCCTTCGACAGCACTACAAAATCCTGCTGCAAATCCTACGAAAATTCCCTAAATATCACCAAACACGAAGCTAGAGTTTGAGAGGAGAGAGGGGGCTAGGGTTTCTGAGATCTGAAGAAGGTGAGGGGTGTTCTCGGGTAGGAGAGTTTATATATGAGCGGTCAAACCCGAAACAAAACCGAACAGACCCGCAAACTAAAAGAAAAACCCAAAATCAGCCCGTCAGTCGACTCATAGGTCGACTCATCAGTCGACTAGTTAGTCGACTGATAAGTCGACTGAGGAGACAATAGCTTTGTGCATGTCTTGTTTATCTGCAACATCCATGCACAAAACTCTACACATACACACTCATACGTCTCTAATAACTTGTTATCAAGTATATCCATAACCTCAAGCTATTTATCACAATAAAAATTATTTATCACCAAAAATTCACATATCTTCATAACAAAAATATGGGGTTTTACAATTTCAAAGTGGATTACATGGTAGTTATGAAAAGTTTTGTATTTGGTTCTATAATTATTCTGCCAATCATGTCACTCTTAGGAGCGAAGTGTGACATCTTCCTCATGTTGAATTTTTCAATCAACTTTTCGACTTATTTCCTTTGGATAAGAATAGCTATCCTACTTTCCTATCTCAATGAATCTCCATCCCAAGGATTTTTTTGGATTTGGTCAAGTCAAATTCTATGCTCAACCGAGCCTTTAATATATGAATCGTGCTTACTTCTCACCACAATCAACATGTTATTCACGTACAACAGTAAGTATATGAATGCACCCTCATCATATTTGCTAAAGTAAACATGACTATAATACTTACATCGAGTGTATCTAGTTGCCAACATGAATGAGTTGAACTACTTGGACTATTGTCTTGGAGATTTCTTTATCCTATAAAATAACTTCTTGAGATGCACACGTGGTTATCTTTTGTTTCCTTTACAAATCTTTTTAGCTACTTCATGTAGATAACCTTCTCAAACTCTCCATATAGAAATTTTATTTTCATGTCAAGCTACTCTAACACCATGTCACGCTTCCCTACCATAACACCAAAATCTATGTATGCTTGACTATCAGAGAAAATATTTCTTTGTACTTAATCCCCTCTTCATACTGCTCATTCTCCTTCTTTCTAAATACTCACTTGCGACCTATAGCTCGCTTATCATTCTATATTGTGACTAGATTCTCCATCTAGTTCACGTATGTCTGGTGGAGATTATATTCATGCTAGTACTATAGTAGGTAAAGTGGAAGGGGAACATGAGATAACTTTAGGTTTTGTTGATTTATTACGGATGATTATATTGAAAAAGACCGAAGTCGTAGTATTTTTTTCACTCAAGATTAGCTTTCTATGCCAGGTGTTATTCCCGTAGCTTCAGGTGGTATACATGTTTGGCATATGCTTATCCTAATCGAAATCCTTGGAGATGATTCCATACTACAGTTCGGTGGAGAAATTTGGGACACCCTTGGGGAAATGCACTGGTGTTGTAGCTAATCGAGTAGCTTTAGAAGCATGTGTTCAAACTTATAATGAGGGACGTGATCTTGCTTATGAGGTTAATGAGATTATTCGCGAAGCTGCCAAATGGAGCTCGAAACTAGCGGCTAATGAAGTATGGAAAGATATCAAATTCGAGTTTGAACTAGTAGATAAGATAGATAAATAGAAAGTATAAGAACTAAGAGTATATAATTCAATATTTTTTTTATTCTCCTAATTGATTGTAATTAAACCTAGCCCAATCCTTTTCCTAGAAAAAAGGATTAAGCCGAATAAAGAATGATTGTTCTATACTATGTGTTTGGATATATATTTCATATGCCCAGATCATATATATACAAGATCTAAATTAAATACAATATCAAATCGAAGAATAAAGAAGTCAATACTTATGTTGTTTATTGTTGGATTCATAGGATTAATTATGGAATCCTTTGGGATTGGTGGATCATTTTCTATCATGCAGTTTCAAGCTATAGATAAAGCTAGGGGGCTACTTCTATCCACCCTATATATTGCCTTTTTCATTTCATGTTATAATAAAACTTATTATTTTATTTGATTATATGATACGAGATTATACAAGAACGAATTCTACATTTATAGTATAGGAAGAAATAACTATTTACCTTTTCAATAAGAGTTCTTTTGTGCATGACATGAGAGAAACTTATCTCTATATTTCTAATTAAGGAAAAGTGTGACGCCCCTGTTTTCACACATAGCTACAGTCCAAGGTAAACCCAGAGATATCAAACCTACCATGCACCCACGCTATGCAACAACACATTCACCATCACAGTAATATCTCTCTAGTAGAATAAAATATAAGTGCAGGTACAAAACAGGTAAAATAAGGGAAATAATTGCAATAGACATGATGTAGAAAGAGATATCTAATATATATAATCATGTTTCAACTGAATAAACTGAATACAACTAAAGTCTGAAATAAATGTGAAGTATCTCAATATGAGTCAACTAAAAATAAACTAAGGCACAAAGCCTTTAAAAAATGAAATACAACACTCTAAATGTCTAGAGATAAATATCAACGACGGTGGATTCTCATCTACTAAAATATATGTGACGACGACTATGCTGGAAGTTCGTCATCCTGTGGCTCTACGAAACTCTAATCTGATACCTGAAAAGAATTGAAAAATAAAAAGAGAAACAACAAGAGCATCAGAGCACTACAGCAAGATCATCTCCATCCGCCCCTAGGGGAATGACTACTAGATGTGATGGAGGCTCTATCTATTAATCATAGTCTCCTAGATCATTTATCCTGTATCTAAATAGAATTAATACTTAGAAACCTATAACACGAGATGTAGTATGTCGAGCGAAGTGATCCAAACAAAGAAACCCTTATGTATATATCACATGTCTTAAATTTTAGATAACTAAATATCAATACCGGACTAAGAATAAATAATCTAAATAGAATCAATAATTAAAAACTCACAACACGAGACTGGTATGTCGAGCAAAATAATCCAAACAAAAAAACCCTCATGTATATACCATATGTCCCAAATTGTGAATCGCTAATCATCAATCCCAACTAAGAATAAATGATAGTAATACAAGAAAGTAAAATTATCACAATATCGAACTAAAAACATCGTCCACTATCCTTTGGAAGATAATATAAACAACTGCATATAATCTCGCATACTTACAAGAGTAAAGTACCTCGGTCATATATAACTCAGCGATAAGTCATGCTCACAAATGACGTCCACCAAGACTCAGGCTATCAGATAATAATCACAATGTAAATTCTTGCAAAGTTTATAATTCATCGCATTATCATACGTGATGGACTACCAAATCGGCATCCTAAAAATATACACGGCTCATTAGTCTCATCACATCTACGTCCGGGACGGACTACTAGATCTAGCATCCTAAAACCCAACTCAATGGCCTGTACTAATGGTATATCGACGCACTATCCTACGTAGTACTGATCGGTGCTCACCAACGATATCCATACAATTATATAATATTTAAATAACTCATATCTCCCATGTAATCAAAACAATAACTATATTAATCCTATTCGGGATACCCATGTGTGTGCTACGACACTATATGTGTATACTCATGATTGTGAGTGTATCATCGTGCACCTCGAACCATGCGTTTGAAAATAAAAAGTGTAAAAAAACAACACTTCAAACAAAAGAGAACACGGGTCAGTCAATCGCCACTAGGGCATCGGTTGACAGAACGCAAACGTGCACAAAGTGCACTCACAGGATCTCATCGGTCGACTGGCTAGCCTTGGTCGGTCGACCGGCTAGCCTTGGTCGGTCGACCAGCTAGAGAAGATCTTCACAGATCAGGTTTTGGCATTTGTATTTTTATAACTTTATTCAAAAACTTAATTTTATTAACATGAGGCATATAACAAGATTTAAACTATCATATTTGCTTAACAGGTATTAGCTCAACATGATTTAACCTCTTGAATTAATCTAGTTAGGGTTTAGCATCTCAATTAACCAAAATTTCTCAAATAAAACATAAATTATCAATATGATTAACTAAGCATGATTGGAACTAAATCATTGAATATATATATATAATAATTTAAACATGTTCACATCACTTAGGTATCACAAACCTAGGGTTTATACATCTTAAATTAACAAGAAAACTTAATTAATTGTTAAACTAGGGTTTAAACATGATTTAAGTATGATTAATAAATTAAAACAAAAATAAAAGAAACCCTAATGATCATGATCATCAACTAATATAAATAGCAACTAAATCGTTAGATTTTTCACATTTTTTTAAAGATTAACACCATAAATTAAGATTTTAAAACATCGGGTTAAGCTTTAACATGAGATTTATCAATTAAACATCTTAAATCATGAATTAACTACAGAGAAAAGTTTAGAGAAAGATGATCTTGCCTCAAACATCGTGTTGAACTCCTGAACATGTGCGTGCAAGATCCCTCTTCACCAAAGTCGCAAAATCCTGCCTCCCTCTCGACAAACACCTCAAGAACTCTCCCAAATCTCACAAATTATGATTAGGGTTTGAAAGAGAGAGAGAGGAAGAGGGGTTGCTAGGTTTTAGAATACTGATAAAAAGATGTGTTTTTCGTGTGTAAACATGCATATATATAACTACAAATCCGAATCAAAACAGCCCAAACCCGAAACAGGAAACTCGGTCAGACTGGAAAAATAGTCTTCGGTAATTTGGCTGTAACATTCACGTCTGATTTTGGAATGAGGTGATTTTAGATGTGTTGGAAAGATATTAAAGATACCTACAACTTTTGTCCTTTGAGTGTTTCCATATTCAAACTGTATAGGTTTGTAATGTAGATATACTCTTAACTGGTTATTTTTTTCAGATTTCTTATTTGTGCATGTTTAACCTTTGTATACTCTCATATATACTCTTAATTACTTGAAATAATAATAATCAATTCATATTGGATTGTCTAGATCCGATACAGTTTAAGTATCATTAGAACTGATAAGATTTAAATTCATCTATGAATTTTTAATAATTTTTAAATTTTCAATAATTCTTAATTAGGTTAGCATCATTGTAGGTTCAGTTTTAAAAATTAACTTTTACGTACTATCTATATGCCAGGTTCCCCCAGAACATTTAGAATTTAAAATGAAAATTTTTTCCAGCCGAAATAGAAACTAAAAACATCCCCCTGTATTTTATATTTATTTATTTATTTTATAGTTTGAATCCATGATATCAGATAAATGAAACTCAAATCATCAAAGAGATTTATTTTATCAATGAACAGAATGAAAAAAAAATTAATAAAATTCTATAAGATTTCATATTTATCATTTATCATAATTTAATTACTAACACTAAATTTCAATTTAAGGAATACCAATTTTAAGACTTTTCTTATTATCATTAAGTATTAATTAGCTATTAATATAATATTATATTGCGTACAAAATTTCTAAACAAAATAAATTTAATATTCATCATAGTTTTCTTTTCCCAATAGATTGAATAAATATTTTTCTATTGGGAAAAGAAAAATAATAAGACAAAAACCATCTCACAGATTAATAAATAAATTCTAAAACCTAGAAAAATAATTAATAATGATATTTAGAACCACTGACAAAGAAATTCCTATTCTATATATTAAAGAAACTAGTTCTAACTAATATTTAGGATTTATGGACTACACTCTTTTTATTATGGTTTACTTTAGATAAGCCTTTACCTATCAAATTATCATCCAAAAAAATTCTCATTCATGAAAAGGACAAGCAACTAGATAGTAATTTTAGAATTTATAAGCAAAACTTATCAAACAACTCAAGATAAGCATAGATTATCAAATTCTTCTTTTACCAATTAGTTCTCTAGTTAATTATCCTAAGCATGATCATTTTGAGTACAAAGAGGGAAATCCACAAAGAGTAAAAAAATTAAACTGGTTTTATACTATTCTAGAATTTCAATAAGATTTAGTTACTCATTTTATAAAATAAAAATAAAGAAATAAAATATAGACTAGAAAGCATAAAAGAAGGAGATCTAAATTATAAGAAAAAACAAAAAACTAACTTCAAAATAAGAATAAGTACAAGGAAATAAAGATCTAAATTATGAGCATAAAGGAAATCTAACTAACAAAAATAAAAGAGCACAAAAGTAAATCTACACTATAAAAAAAATGTAAGAACATAAATTCTACAGAACAACAAAATAATAAATGAGCATGAAAGTAAATGTACATTACAAGGCATGAAATAATCTAATCTACCAACATAAAAAATAAAAATAAGAATAAAATCCTAAAATATGAATTTCTAAAATAAGAAAATAAAAGACAAGATGAAGACTTACATTGTAAGGGGTTAGCCCATTGATAGCAAAATTTTCATCTTCGTCTTCATCAATAAAGAAGAAAAAAGAAAATTTAAAAGGAGGAGATTTTTTTTATTCATTGCAAACTTTAAAAGTATACTAATGGAAGACCTAATTAATGGTCCTCCTCTCCAAAACAGAATTTATAATACACTCAAACCCCTCACCTCTACCCCTATTTGTAGTCTATTGCAATCAATAAGAGCCATTAGATTAGCCTTGGGCTCAAAGAAATAAATCTCATCCATTAACTGATTATGTTACAAAGTAATTAGTTAGCCACTCGATTAGCTAACCAATCAGTCAATTAATTGACCAATCGATTAGTTAACCAATTAAAATTTCTTAAATCTACCACTCCAGATAGCTCCGACTTGTTGAGATATATGATTTTCATATATAATATATTAGATTTCACTTTCCGGATAGGGAGATAATGACATTTCTTTTTAGTTGATCATTCTCAATATGATTTTGTCTTGAATTATTTTCATACTAGATCCTTATTTCTTGGGCTTCTATGCACTACTTGACTTGATCTTTGGCTTTAATAAAAGTTTTAAAATAAGGTAGTTTGAGTTCTTTTGGGCTCTTATTCATTAATTCTTTATTCCCTACAAATTAAGATAAAAACACTTTATTAGCATATATTTATTCAAATAAAATAAATAATGAGAGTATAGAAGTGTTGATCAATAATCTCTTTCAAAGAGAAGGACCCATTGTTATAGATAAATGATTCATTTAAAAGATAGAGCCTTTATCCCTTTATTGAGTTCAATTTTGGTGTACTTTGAGATCTCATTATTCTTATGATGTTTTAGATGGCAAAAGTAGTTTGATTAAGCGATATCCCCATTTTTGTTTGGATTGTGAGCCCTTGAATTCTAATGGTGAATTGGTGAATACTTGATATTTTAAAATTAAAATTGGTGGAATAGTTTCCTTTTAGCAATATAAAACTTTGATAGAAGTTGGGTTTTTATTTGAATTTTAAATTGAGGAAGTATTTGATCGATAATATTATGGGAATTGTAGATTTTAGCACGAGCGCATGCGCTCAACTTAACTAGTGGCCAATGCCCACGCTCAGCGAAATCTATAGAATAGTTTGTTTTACAGTGTATAAATGCGTGCACCCAAATAATGAGCGCACATGCTCAAGTGGATTTTTCGAAGATGATTTTAGTTTTAGATTTTTACCAATATGTTGTAAGGACTTGTTTGACGAGGCATCGGGGTAAGCGCATGAGCCCAAACTCTAAGGACATGCTCTCAGCATAATCAAATAGATTCTTTTGATTTTTAAAAATTAATCTGTTTGATCTTGTTTTTCGTGATTCTTTAGTTTCCTTTCATGAGTTATGATATCAATTATGCAGATAATTTTGTTCTTGCCATCTTCAGATATAATAGATGATAAATTAGTCATTTGGTTATAGTTCCTTGTTCATGACCATGCTACCTAATTCGTGATATATCCATGTTTAAGTATGCAAGAAATGCTTATGGGTGTTGTGTTACCTTATAGCATCAATCTTATGATCCAACCATGTTATGTTATACCATGACTTAGAGTTCAAGGACATTATGTACGTTGACCTAGGTTATACATTGGACCTTTTGTGCTTGGTATGTTATTAGGAGGCTTGGTCCTATGGGTATGCATGATTAGACACCATGATGTGGTATATACATTATAACAATGGTTACTTATGTATGGATATTGGGCGTGTTCCCCATGACACTAAATTAAGAACATTCTATATTTTGAATCATGAAATTTCTTGACTTGGGATATATTACAACTGTGAGTGGAGACTCGTGATTCTCCATGCTAAAAACTTGATCAAGTATAAAACTATGATAAAGTACAAAACCAAGAAAGAGGAATTAGATGCACACACTACATTTGATATCTCTGTAATGATCAAGTAAAATATGATGCACACACCACATTTGAGAATAGTTAGATTAAGTAAAATATGAGAATAATTAGATGCACACACTACATTTGCATCACACTCTAAGAGCTAGTGCACCCTCATTGATATCTCTGTAATGATGTTGTTTTGGTAATCTTTTTTTGATCTATTCTATGTTCTGTATTTCTTGAGATGCATGTTCTTTTCATGAAAGCAAATAAAGTGATATAGTTATATGGTCATTCTCACGTTGATATCAGTCATGCATTCATGATACATGTTACATGTGTGCAAAGCATTCCTTCATTTTACAATTGCTTTCTAACCATCCTAATTTGCACACCAATGGAGAACATTCCGCTCATGCTTTTAGGAACACCAGAGTCTAGTGATCTTCAGGAGATGAAGTTACTATCAACTAGCTTATCTATCTGTTTATTCAATTATGTTCAATGTTCTTGTTACCAGACCTTGTTATCTATGTTTTCTTCGTTGCTAAGTAGTGACTTCGATCTCCTTAGCTATTTCTGTTGAGACTTGTGTGATCATGCGGCCTTGTTTTATGTATTATGTGATAACGATATTGATATTAGACTTGTGATATTTTTTATGTTAATTCATTGTCTGTGGGACTTGTTGTTAATTGTTGAGCATCTTCCTTCTTTTGTATATTTATTTTGAATACTTGTTATTGCTATATATTAAATCCTTGTATTCTTTTTATGTATGATTCTGTTATAATTATAATGAATTAAATGTATGTATCGATCCTTGTTATAGGTTTAAGTACATACTTTTAGGCGCTGTTTTGCCTGATTGTATATGCTGCTTAGCCTAGTTACGTGCGTGTCAGGTACTTATGGGATAAGGGGCGTAGCATTGAAATAATATCCACAGCGCAACTAGATCCAGGATGAGCTGAACAGATTAACTCGCTAGTCTGATACCAATTGTTGGGAATTAACCTCCACATTGATAGCAATTTGTTGAAAATTGATTAGAGATCCAACATCTTGGGTTTAGAGTTTACTGTAAAATGCTGCTAGAGAATACAAAAAAATAATAATCTCAAAGAAACTAACATGCAATCACAAAAGTAAGAACAACGAGATTTACATAGTTCGCCAAATTGCCTACATCCACGAGAGAAAGAGAGGAATTCCTTTACTTTATCAAGAAGAGGAAGAATACAAGATCTCTCAAACTCTAGCTTGCAAATCCTCACAAATACTAGATCTCTCTTCGTTTTTCTCCCTCTCTTTTGATGGCTATAACTTCCGGGATTTCTGATGAGATGAAACCCTAGCTTGACGGAAGAACCCTATAAATAGGATTCGAACCAAATACCCAAAAGCTCGCAAAAAATATACTTGAAATACTCTAAAACACCAAAAATATATAACTCCTACTCTGCGACCATGTGTGTAAGCCTGTCCAAAAAGCCCACCGGCCCGGGCCCGGCCGGAACCCGGCCCGAGAATCCAGGCCTGGCCGGGTTCCGGGCTCGGGTACGGGCTGCCTCAGCGACGTCCGGCCCGGGCCTTGCCCGCCCCGGAACAGCGCTGGGGCCGGGCAAAAATCCGGGTCGGGCAGCCCGGGCCCGAAGCCCAGCCCGGTGGCAATGGTCACCATAGGTGACCGTTGCCAAAATAGGCCGGGTCGGGCCAGGCCAACCCGGCCCGGCCCGGCCCGGCTACAACGATCACAAGAGTGATCATTGTGGCCAAAACGGCCGGGCCGGGCCAGGTTGACCGTTTTGTCCCCAAATACGGTTAAAAAACGGCTATTTTGTGAGGTTATTTTGGTCATTTGCTTAAGGGGCTGGTTCTATAAATAGAGGGGGGTTTTCATTTGTTTTCTTCACACCAAAACTCATCTACTTCTCTCTTATACTCTTATGCTCTCTTCTACTATTACACTCTCTTATACTTTCTAATCCTTTCATCAAATGGCTTCCGGGTCTGATTATGAAGAGCAAAACCTATCTCCTGATCTTGAAATGAGTCCTCCTACTGGGTCTACTCCTACCGATGTTAATCCCGAATCTAGTGGTGACGAATCTGCACAAAGAGCTCCTAAGAGGCCAAGATCTGATGTGTGGAATTTTTACGAGAAGATCGACGTCACCAAGGATGAACACGGTAGGATCCTCACCCAGAAGGCTAAGTGTGCGTTGTGCGGTAAGATTTTTCAAGCTCATCATAAGAGCGGCACCAACCACCTCAAACGCCATTTAGATAAACACAACAAAGGCCAGACTCCTCAATGTGATATCCGACAATCTATGATTTCTCAATCCTCCTCTTCTGGTAGTCTCGGTAGTTGGAACTATGACGCTGCCAGAGCCAGGAAATGCATAATCAGGTTTATCATTCTTAAAAACCTTCCTTTTAAATTAGTAGAAGATGATTAATTTAAAGATATGTTTAGAGATGGTTTTTATCCTACATTTAAAAAAATTTCTCGTCAAACCTATCAACGTGATATTTTAAAATATTATCAGGAGGAACAAGGAAAAAAGATTTCTTATTTTAAAAATTTAAACTATAAATTTTCTTTAACTTCTGATATTTGGAAATCTAGAGCACAAACTGGATATTTATGTATCACAGCACACTGGATTGATAAAAATTGGCAAATGTTTAAAAGAGTTGTTTCTTTTATTGCAATAGAAGAGTCACATACTGGTACTAATGTTGCAAATTTAATAATTGAAGAACTTATGAAATTAGAAATTTCAGAAAGAATATTTTCTCTTTCACTAGATAATGCAAGTAATAACAATGTAGCTGTTGATTTTATCAGATCAACTTTGTCATTGCCATGTCATGGTGATCTTTTTCATATTATATGTATCTGTCATATTTTAAATATAATTGTTCAAAGTGTATTTACTAAAATTAAACCCATGATAGAAAGGGTTAGAACAGTTGCTTATATGCATAATGCTTCTGAACAAAGATTTAAAAAGATGGAAACAATTTTATAAAAAAAAAAAATGTAAAGCCCAGACTAATTCCAAAAGATGTTGACCATAGGTGGAATTCCACCTATGCAATGTTAAGTGTAGCAATAGAATATAAAGACATTATAACTGATTTTATAAATTATTATGCTTCTAGTTCTAGTTCTGGTAGCACTTATGGAATAACTTAAGATAAATGGACAATTATATGTAATTTAAATGAAATGTTACAAGTTTTTTATGATGCTACAATATTATTATCTGGCTGTTATTATCCAACCATTACTTTAGCTGCTTTACAAATTTTAAATATTCAAAATTTTTTTGGGAAATATCGTATGGATGATACTTTTGGACCTATGATTTGTCAAATGGAGAGCAAATTTAATAAGTACTTTAGGCCTATTCCTCATATTTTTGGTTTGGAGGTTCTTATTGATCCATGCTTGAAGGATATTGGTCTTCGAAGTTTGTTACAATCCTTGTATGGTAATCATATTATAGACTTAGATGATGGAACAACTCTTACTGTTACTACTCATCATTTAGCTATTAGAAATTATTTTCAAACCTTATATGATGAGTATGCAGCTAGACATGGTGTAGCTACACAACAGTCTACAACTTCAGTTTCTTCGAGCTCATCCCGAGGTAAAAGTGTAAGTTTTGATAGGTATGCAATGGTAGCTGAGCTAACTGGTGGATCTAGACTTGGATCGTCATCATTGGAGGTTTATGAAATAGATGAATATTTATCTGCTTCTTTAGTTAAATGTCAAGAAAATACTTTAGATATTTTACAATGGTGGAAAGTATATGGATCAGTTTCATATCCTATACTTTCCACCATGGTTCGTGACTTACAAACAGTGCAGGTTTCGACGGTAGCTTCGGAATCCGCCTTCAGCACAGCAGGACGTTTGATCGACGACCACAGGACATGCTTAGATCCGTATACTGTACAAGCGGTGATGTGCTTATAAGATTGGTGGAGGTACGAGAAGCGAACGCAAGGCATCGATCGGATAGCTGGAATTGAAGATAAATTTGAAGAATTAGGACTAGCAGATAGATATAAAGAATAAATAATATTAATCAAATTATAATTTTTATATCTTAGCTTAAAATTTGTAAAGAATTATTTTGAAAATAGTTGCAAATGATAGTGATTTAGGTGAGTAGGTGCCAACCTAGTTTGGATGTACTTATCTATTGTGATGCCATGAATTCCAAAATAAATTTGTACTTGTAATTTGTAAATGATTTATTAATTATTAATAAAAATTTTATTTTTATCATTTTTTATTTGTAATTTATGTCATTATAAGTGATTAATAAAATTATTGTTTTTATTAATCTTTCTTATCTTTTTTTATAATTTAAATTTTAAATAAAATAAAAAAAAAGAAACCGGGCCGGCCCAGAACCCGGCCCGGTCGGCCCGGGTCCAGGTCCGGGCTCCGGTTTTGCCCGGCCCGGACCCGGATTTCCGGGCCGGCTCGGATGGACGGGCCTACATGTGTGCCTACCGCAGGCGGTTCATGCTCTGGACTTGGATCACGTGCGATGGGCGCACGCGGTCCGTCCTCTGGATCGTGACGGCTGGGTCGCGGTCGCTGGTTGCTTCTGCCACTCTTCGCTACTTCTGCTATTTCTTTTGCTTCAAAGCCATTTTAACGGCTGTCTTCTTGTGAAACGTTTTCGGTCAGCTCAACGTGACGAATGATGCGAAAAACCACCTATAATTCAAGGGATTATGTGAAATTAAGCATTATTAGAATCAATTGGCAACCTAACATCAATATCTCTAAGTCGGCATCCACAGAAAATCATATTAACTTTTAGATGTATAACTTAGAAGGTTACTTATCAGGTATAGATGCTAAACTTAATTAAATGCCTGGAATTAGAACATACAACAATATATATGCAGATTAAGAGACCACATGAAAAAATATTTGCCATTTGGATTTATCTATAAACAGAATATAAGCCAAAAGGCAAAATTGATACCTACTTAGTTTAGGATAAATTATCCTTTCGATATCTATTTAACATATTTTTTACAGAAATTAAAATAGAACCAACTTTACATTCACAAGACGTGCGAGGACTAAGGTAAAAAAATAAATAAATAAAGTAGTGGGTGCTAATTTGAGTACGAAATCCATGCAGGGACCAAATTCAGCTTTTGTCATCACTGAGGGGGAACAAAAAGCAATTTGTCATACGAAATAGCATGACAATATCACATACAATTTATTCCAAATAAGCTGAAACAAATAACGAATACAACGATGGATTGATCGTATTAATAAAAGTCCAACATATAGGATCTGTAGGTTGAATGAAGAACAATACATACACTAGTGAAGTATCTTTAACGGAATGAATGATACATAAATTAATTGTTCAATATCTGTCCGCTACAACCCACCTCTTCATCCCTAATTGCATCTTCTTCAAGGTCCTTTCCGCTGGCGCCATCATTTCTCCCTTTGTAAACATAAGCAACCCACAAATAGAAGACAAGGTTCACGGCATTGATAGCACACAAAATCCAGTAGAAATAATCCAATCTGCTCTTGTTCAAATCATTTCTTAGCCCACCTTCCTTTTGTTAGTTTGGGTGTAGACCAAACTCACCTCCGGCCATGAAGGAGC
>BQKN01063131.1:50313-66975 GCA_022839385.1 Asparagus kiusianus
ATTTTAACTCCAGCTCTCAATTGTTTGAGGGGAGTTTAAGAGAAGGATTAAGAGAGAGAGAATTAAAAGGGGTTTTTATATTGTGGGTTGTTTATTTAATCTCAAGTGAGATTTGAAAGGGATTATTCCTTTAATCATTAACACTGTTGCTACAGTGTTCATCTGAGAAATCCCAGTTTAGGGATTTGCTCCTAAATTATAATTTCTTGTTTGATTAATAAGAAATTATTCTGTGTGGCTCCCGAGGACGTAGGCAGTTGCCGAACCTCGTTAAATCTTGGTGTACTTCTTTCTATACTGCGTTTTTTCGTTGCATTAGGGATTTCAGCGTTAAATTCCTAACACCTTTGCGCCTCCTGTTAATCTATTTATACCTTTCATAATGCAACCACTCAGGAAATGTGCGACAGCAGACTGGCTCAAAAAGAGTGCAGAGGTAATGCTCCTTGTTCCTTGTGACGACTGGTCATAGAAGAACTCAAGCTGACCAACATAAGCAAAAGCCTCTACGGTACCAATTAAGAAAATTTGAGGTGCGAGCCATAGGAAACTCATGGACTTAGGATCAGGATGATTCAGGCGTTTTTTTTCGACCAATGCAGCTGACATCATGGCGAATATGGAGATGAAGAGCCCTACACCAATACGTTGGAGAGAGGTTATGCCACGTGGGTGACCAGTGAACTTACGTAGAAAGGGAACAATTATGCACACGTAAATGGGGATGACGATAAAAGGGTTGAGGGAAATGAAGAGGACAACCATTCTAGGAGGAACAATTTTTTCCCCTATGTCGCGATTCATGATTGTGGATTGTGACATGAAGAAGGTTGAGACTTAGGAGTAGGAGACGGAGAGGGCTATCGTGGTGATAAATATAGGTATTAGACCAATGAAGCATTTGAATTCTTCCACTTGAGTTACAGTGCAGAGCCTCCATCTATTACTGCTAGGGTTCATCTCTCCTAATGACACTACTATAGCTGCCTTATCCAAGAATCGATATTGTTGGGTGTGGTTCAATTTGGGAGCACATAAAATATCTGATTCTTTAGTTGTCACTTCGTGAAGTTGATCCTTGTCTGATCGCACCTCCTTTCTATGATTTATGTAAGCTGCAACAATCACTTGCGCAAATCTAGTTAAAGGACTTCCCATTTGCTTCTGATATCTATATCGTCGATATCCAGCTATAACGCTGATCAACGATACGGCACTTACAACAGCTGACACCGCAAAACCAATCCCTACACCCTTTTTCTGTGATACATAGCCAACACCTCCAATGCCTAGAATGCCTCCTACGTTGATGCTGAGGTAAAACCAATTGAAAAATGAGTGCTTATTCTCTGCCTCGGAAGCATCAGTCTCATCGAATTGATCAGCCCCAAAGGTGCTGACACAAGACTTGATACCACCTATACCTATTGCAATTATAGCAAGGGCTCCATAAAGGAATACTTCTTGTTTTCTGCTCGTAGGCAAGCATGGGGGTGGCTGGAAACCTTCCAGAGTAGCCGACAATGTTAGCATCACCACTCCCTACACAATTGCAAGCTAATTAGATGGTATGTTAAAAATAACGGGCCTTTTTTAATTGAGATAGTGATCTCTTAAATCTTTCATGCTGTAAAATGATCATAAAACAAATAGTACTTAGAGTGCATACATACCCTCGTAAAGATTGAGGAACTTATAACAATTGTCATGAAACGACCGAGAAAGGCATCAGCTACAAATGCACCAAAAAAGGCAAGAAGATGCCCAATCCCTACCCAGTCTGTAACATGCGTCATTGAGTCCGGCAATTGAAAATGCATCACTTTATGGAAATAATTCCCCAGGCTCATTACTATTGTGAAATACACTACCCTTTCTGCCATCTCCGCCGCTATCAAACGAGCATAAAAACATATTAGAGAAGTGAAAGACAAAATATATAAAATTCATGATTAATTAACATGATTAACGAATAATGCTTAATTTACCAATGATAAAAGGAGCAGCCTTCCATCCTCCTGTTGTTCTTTTGTCAGCACTCTCTCTGCGATAGTCGACAAGACCATTGTTTACCAAAGTCGTTGAAGAATCTTTAGCATCCACAAAGTTGCCCATTGATGCAACTAAAAATTGCTTATATTTTCTCAGTTGTTTCTTCTTTGAGGATAAAAATATTGGTAATAGATTGGAAGAAACCATGCCAATGTTGTGGGATTTTATACTTGCTTTTTCGTTCAACTAATGTGAGCTGGAAAACTTTTGTTTTTTTTATAATAATAGGCTAACACAGTTTTTTTTTGCTTAAACATATTGCTCGGGATAGCCTGGACATAAATGAAACAACTACCATATAAAACATTCTCCTTCCTGGTTCATTACTATATTTAAAACAATATCTGAAACTGAATGGAATTTAAAACATATCGAAACTGAATGGAATTTAAAACTTATCACAACTGAGATCAACAACAGTTTTCCTCCAGCCAGTTACTTTCATCAAAACAATGATATTTATGCATGAAGTGAAAAATCTTTTCACTTACAATATGTTAATTGTCAAGCTTTAAATAGGAAATATGGATACAAAATGCAATGAGAATTGTCCAAATCATAGATATCATGATAAAAGAATATGGACCTTAAACGGATTTCCTTGCAGTTTCCATTATGTTATATAATTTTCAATAGAATGAGATAGTTTTTTTGAGCAACGTACACTAGTAAATAGATGGCCAGCCCCAACGGGTGTATACAACCGTTGGGGCTGGATTTATCTGCCCCAATGGGTTAAACCGTTGGGGCAAAGTGGATTTTGCCTACAATCCCCAACGGAGGGAAATTTCCCCCCATTCATTTTCGCGAAAAAAAAGAAAAAACAAAGAAATCCCCCCAAAACCCCCAAAACCCCCAAAACCCCCGTCGTTCGATCTCTCTCTCCCTCCCTCCCTCCCTCTCTCTCTCATCAAAAAATCGGTCCCCCCGTCTGATCGGAGTTCGCCGTTGTCGTTGAGAGTTCGCCGTTGTCGTCGAGACTTGAAGTTCGTCGCCACTGCCGTCTAGACCTGAATTTCGTCGCCGCCGTCGAGCCTGCCGTCGAGACCTGGGTTTTTTGAACTCGTCGCTACCGTCGTAGTTTGCTGCCTCCGTCGAAGATCACCGCCGCCATCGAGCCCAAAATTCGCCGCCGCCGTCGACCCTGTACTTTTCTGTCGAATCCCTAAAATAAAAACCCTAGTTCTTCCTCCCAAATCGGACCTCGCCGCCTCTCCTCCTCCTCATCTTTGCCGGACACTTGACCTCTAAGTCCTCTAATTCTCAAGTTCATTCTCACACCTTATCTACGGTCTCTTATTTTTGATCCATGTTCCTAAGAAAAAAAATTTATTAAAAAGGAAAATTTTAAGAAAATCTGTAAATATTTTAAATGTAACCAAGAAGGACATTATGTTAACTAATGTCCTATGAATATCAAAGAAAAAGTCTTAACCAATTTAGAAGAACTCTGGATTAAGTTTGATATCTAGCTTATCTATAATAGACTGAGATCTTAAAAGCTTATTAGATGATGAGTTAGAACTTGCTTCATCTTCTATCTTTGTAGTGGTTAGGATGATGTTTCCTTTAGCTCTAAAGTATTCAATTGGTACTTGTACCTTTGGTTTTAGTGTTTTTACAAAAATTTGAATATCATCATCTATCTTGAGATGTCTAAGATAAACTAATTTAGGTTGAATAGTTTTTCCAGTTCTAACTTCATGTAATTTAATAAAATTTTTGTGGTTATAGATTTAAGAGTTGAAGTTTCATTTAAGGCTATACAATATTCCCATTGTATTATCAGATTTTTTGATCCTGGTACTAATCCCTTTTAAGTTCATAGATAGTGTACAAGCTTTATCAATGTTTGTATCATCTAAACTCACATAGAAATCTGGATGTATATTTACACTAAATAAGCTATTGCCTAAATTAGATTAGAAACCACCAATAATAATATTTATACCAATTTGATCTACTATTCTCGGTGGTGTTTCTATTTCTTTCTTCAGATTTTTCTGGAATAAATGATTATACTTGTTATGACATGGTTCTAGATCTGTTAATCTTGTGAATCATTTTCTTAGTAACATTAACATGGTCTTGGTTATTGAATTATTCTTGCATGTGACTTTAGTTTGAAGGATCATAGGTTTATAACCTTTAGATATTATTTAACAAAGAACAAAAAAATTTCTTTTGGAGGAATACAAAGAACAATAATTAATAATGTGTTAGTGCATACGTTTGGGTTTATATGTGCATGAAGTTCTGTTTTTATGCTTTTTTTTATATGAAAGAGCAGAGCTTTTTTTTAGATCCGTCATAGCTCAAAAGCTGAGACCCCATAGAAATTACCACACCTATATATATATCCCTCTCCCTTTGCTTCTCTAATTCATCAATATCCTTGAAAGAAATCAAATTGCAGTCCTAGACAATCCAAAGCCATCTGATGCAATGACCTCTTTCACATGAATCATTGTGATGTGCGCCCAATTCCCTTTCGTTAGGATACTCTTGGTGTTGGTACCCTCCACTCAATAGAATTAAGGGTAGTGTAGAATTGTGAGGGAAGGGGACCCTTTTAGAGTGACAATTGAGAATAGATATGGTCTCCTTTCAAAACTTTATATGTGAGAAAATTGTTGCATAGTTAGTACATTGCACATGAGATGTAGGAGTCATATGTTTGATTATTATTGTATCTACACATCTGTGAGAGTGGCTTATGAATAATTTGTAGACAAAATGGATCTAAGTCTCAAGATACTTGTATTTGAAATTTAAGGTAATGCGTAACTGTGTTAATTTCAAGCTAATGTCTAGATCGAGTTTTGCACCAACGGTTACACCCGTTGGTGCTGTTGTTTGCACCAACGGGTGTAACCGTTGGTGCCATTTTTTTCATTATTTTTTTTAATATTTAATTATCTTTATACCTGTACCAACGGGTGGAACCGTTGGTGCAGAAATTACACCCTTAGGGGCAGTTTCAGCCCCAACGCTACTTGCTGTAACGGGTGTTTTGTCTGCCCCAACGGTTCCAACTGTTGGGGATAAGATCTACCCAACGGTTACAATCGTTGGGGCAGGTCTTCTTTGTAGTAGTGAACAGTTTACATTGCAGTTGTAACATGAAACTTAAAGATCTACGTGCCTTACTGTTTTGCAAATTTACACCAACGATGAAGAAAGTTGCAAACACATTTTCCTCATCGTCATCATGTGTCATCAACATATACAATTGATTATTTGCATACATTTATTTTTCTAATTAATGTCGAAAGAAAAACATAATTTTACAAGTGATGCCAATACCTCAAACGTAACAGACATCATAGGCTTCTTTCTCTCCCTCCAACCTCTCCTCTATATGATATCTTCAAATGCGCACCCATCTCACTCAAGATAGAATACCATCCTCTTCTCACGAATTGAACTCTCGTGATTATCAAACCCTATGTCTCTCTCTTCAACCAAGCTAACTCCTACATCCTTTTTCACCCAATTCTCCCTCATGATCTCTCTCCCCTTCTCAATCCATCCCACTCCCTTCTGACGCATAAATATTTGATAGCAACACATAAGCCCTACTTCTCTAGGTTCTATCTCTATCATCTTCCTCCTCAGAATCTCACCTAGGATCCAATTATAATGAGACTTATATGTTGACAATAAAGCCCCCCACATGGGCGCTGCTCGAGGGCAGCTTCCTGCCCATCGAGGCGGGGAGGTCGCCTGACCACTAAGGAGTGGTTCGAAGATGCTCCTGTCGAGGATGCCGAGGATCTTCATGTAGGCTATGGTGACTTTGGGGCATTCGACGCTCCAGACCCACCTCGCCCCAACCAGTCAGGATCTGTCGGAGAGCAAAGAGCATTTGATGAGGTGGCTCGGGTAGACGAGCATCTGGAGCAGGTCCGAGCATCGGTAGCTGACCGCGTGGGGATGCCTACATTTGCTCCTGGCACTTGTTTCCTTCCAAACGATAGCGGGAGATCGAAGCGGGCAGCTCAGGAAGGGAGGCGACCAAGAAGGTCCGTCACGAGGAGGTGACGGAGACTACCAAAATAGTGGGGGGCCATATCACGGCTACTCCCGTGTCAGTTCCCGGGGTAACTGTCCCCGCGACTGAAGTCACTATGCCCACTCTAGGCGCTGGGTCGAAAACAGCCCCGTTAGCCTCGGAGGTTGCCCCATCAACACCCGGTGTGGGACATCAGGCGGGGGTTTCAACTATTCCACTGATTGTATCAGAAGGTAATTTGGGGGATACTCTATCCTTGAACGTAAGGCTGAATTTGCTTCAACTGACGTTTGTGTTGGCTCTATGAAGGCACAATTGAGGGGGGCGATCCCTATTCCTTCTGATGAAGAGGAAAGGACAGAAGACAAAGATGCGAGCCTTGCCTTGACCTTGGCTATCCTCTCAGCATGGACTACACGAGCCTCGTCGTCGGCCTCTTGCTTGACCTTGGCCTCGAGAGAAGCATTGGCTGTAGCATCTTCTTGGCGTAGCACCGGAAGAATACGCCTCTCCCGTGCAAGAGCTCCTTGGACAGTCTCCCTCTGGATGCATAGGCCCGTCAAAATCGATTCCCCATCAGCATGCGGAGTGTGGCCCCAAATAACCGAGGAAATAGTAGTCTCCACCTCAGCTTGCAACAGGCGCTGCCGGTTGTCCAAGTTAGTGATAAGAGACTCCTTGTCTTCTATGTCCCTCCTCCGACATTCTTGTCGCCATTCCCCACGACGTCGAGCCAGCGATAAGAACTACGCCACGTCCAACTCTAGATCCGCATGCCGCAAGTCCTCTAACCTTGTTAAGAGCAGGTCTAGATCAAGAAGCTTCATCGAACATCGTATGTGAAGTTTGTAGTCACCCAAGCACCGGATGTCAGCCACACGATCTAAGAGAGGTTGCTTAAGATCCACATAGGTGCCGCGACCTTGGTCAACAAGGGAGATCACTTTCTTCGCGACACCCTCCAACCCTTGAACATGCATCTAAAAATTAGCAGGGTCTGAGGAACTAGAATCCTGGCCGCGATCAAGTACAGCGACAGAGGATGTCTCGGGATGAGACTCTACAACTGGCTGAGAAGTGGGTAGTGAGGAAGGTACGACCGCTGGTTTGGGTTCAGGTTCTGGCCCCTCTGTGTTCGAAACTCCCTCTGGTGAGGACAAAAGAGACTAGAATCACAAACGAATCATGTTCGTGCGTCGATTAACCTACTAAGAGTTTTAAAAATGGGAATACCTTTGGTAGCATCTGCGGACACGTCGGCAGAGGTGGCCTCATCGTCCCTCCCCCTCTTCTTCGAGACGGGTACCATCGCTCGTGGTGCCATCCTACACATGAGAGATGTGATGAACACTGTGACCTCTCCAACAGGGAGAGGGAATGCTATATAATAGCCCAAGTTCACTCCAACTGTTCGATTCGACAGTTCAAGTCGAACGGTCACGAAGGAGGCAAGGCGGTTCAAGACCTCGCGCGGACGACCGGGATCTAACGGTTATGAACATGATCCTTAACCAATGGCCTGGATCGGGTGTGGGAAACGAAGAGCCCTCAATATACCACATTTAATGCAGAGTGATGCACCTACGTCGTCTTAACTAACGAGCACGTAGTGCTACAAATTAACACGTGGCTCGCATGGGTCTAAGCTCGCCTACGGTTCAATTGCTTCCAGTAAGAGTTCGCCTACGGCTGGAACTCGCCATACAGCCATACAACCAGGGTTCGCCTATAGTTTGGGCTCATAACACCCTTAGGGTTCGCCTATGGTTTAAACTTGCCCAACGGCCAAAGCTCGATTACAGCCTAAAATCGCTTGTTCCAAAACACGAAATGCGAATGATGGATAATAAAGGGTAATTATATGCACAACACATTGGGAAACCAAGAAAGCATAAATATCCATCCATCCATCAGTTTGAAGACAATACATTCGAACAAAGTTATGATCTTACAATCAGATGAGTCATAACATCACGTTTGAGACAAAAGTAAAACAAAATGCCTTAACACTACCCTAACCTCAAGGCCTAGTCGAGTAGACGGAAGGATGCAAGCTCCGCTTTAGCAGCGGCTATCCTCCTTACACGGTCCGCCCGAGCCTCATCCTCCACCTCCTTCTGGATTCGAACCTTGAAGGTTGAGGCGGCAGAGCGTCCTCTTGACGCAACCTCTGGAGATTTCGGGTCGCCACTTCAATAGCCCTGTAGGCTTCCCCACTTTTGACCTGGAGCCCCCTCAGCATCGTCTCCTCTTGTTCTAACTCAGCCTTCAGGCCGGCGATGGCAGAAATAGAGGTATCCATATGGGCCTGTGTAACGTTGTCGAGTCGTCAAAAGGGCAATGTGGTATATACACTATTATTTTTTTTCTTTTTTTCCTTCTCAATCCAATACGATAAGCGTCTAGAAATAAAAACAATGCGAAGTCACAGGTCCCCGATCACAATCAGCAAGAATACAATAGACAAACTCAGAATAAAAATATATCATATCACAAATGGGATAACATCTGAGACATAATAATACAGGTCAAACATGCCCTTATACAAAAACTATCTGAATGATATACTAGAGAATATAAAAATACACGGATCAAAGGAAATGAAGGTGCTACAAAACAAACTGAAAGGAAATAACTAAGCTACGACTTCTTCTTCTGCTCCATCTGCTAGACACTCCTGCTGAGAATACTCGGCTCTGGCGTATCTCCAAGCTGGACCTGTTCTTCCTCTAAGTTTGACATACACCAGAGAAAACAGGTGTACGTCAGGTGCATGGCACACGGCAAGACCCCACAAAAGAAAATAGAACGAACGGAAATTCAATGCGAAAAACGATACGATAACATAAACAACAAAAGAACATACAACTGAAATCCACAAATCAACATGAAAACACTACTAAATCCTGATAACATAGAGCATCCAAGATCGATCAGGTAACGAGGTCATGCAGCTAGCGATCAGTCTAATCATCCATGTAACATGGTCATACAATAGATGGAATTAATACTTAAAAATTTACAACAAGAGACGTAGTACGTCGAGCGAAATAATCCAAACAAGGAAACCCTCATGTATATACCATATGTCTCGAATTGTAAATAATTAAATATTAATCCCGATCTATGTATGAAAAGAAACACAACTAGCCTATATCTCACAAGAACTCATAATTAGCTAAGAAACGAGTCATGCAACTAACCATCCTATACAGGTCACTGGTTCACATCTCACACAGAGTCAAAGTTCACATTATCGGATATCTGGTTAACAACCACATCTCACTAGTACCTCAGACCCACCCTAGTGCGAAATGATTAACTGGTGCGTGCCTGGAAATAATCGATAATCATAATATCACCGCTCCTCAGACCCACCCTAGTGCGAAACGATTCACTGGTGCGAGCCTGGAAATAAACAATAAACACATCCGATCACTGTTCCTCAGACCCACCCCAGTACAAAACGATTCACTAGTGCGAGCCTGGAAATAACAATAAACATATCCAATAACATGAACCTAGACCTTCCCATCCCAACTCTTCTTGTTTTCTAAGTCAACAATACACAAGTATCATGGTCTTGTACACGACATGCTAGGAAACTAAGGACATGAACTACTAACGGTTCTCAACAAAACAAGAAATAATAAATAAATATAACTAATTTTATACAAATCATATGATGAACATGACTATATAAGCTAGCGATGAAATCAGGTGTGCATATATGACATGAGTGAGTATAAATAACAGTATCAACATGTCGGTGTCAATGTACATGAAATGTCGTGTTCTTCAACTATCAATCACACGGTCATAATACAAAAATAATCTTTTACCAAAATAACTTCTTTAAAAATATTTATCATTCTAAAATAATTTCCTTCCACGATAAAAATTCTAAAAATATTATAATTAATCTAAAATAATTCTGTTACCCAAAATAAATTCTTTAACTTATTATATTGGTTTTGAAAATACTATTTATCACATAATTTCTATTCATTCAATATTATTCACTAAACCCATGCAGATAATAAAAATTATAAATTAAAATAAACAGATAATTCACCAATTCATCAACAAGCCCATGCAGATAATAACAATTCATAATCTAATTTATGCAACTAATTAACGATAGATATAAATAGGAATTGACGAGTCAAGAGGAGCGGGATCTTGCCTGCGAGACCAAGAGGTCTGCGGACGAGGCGTCGGCGCCGATGTGGGTGTTGCCCGACGGATCTGAAGAGAGGGTAGCGGCGACGGCGAGCTCCGTCGAGGTGGCAGCAGCGACGGTCGTTGTCGACTGTCTGAAGAAGGGGCGGCGACGGGATCTCAGCGGGGCTTGGTTGAGGTGCAGGCGGGGGAGGTGGAGCTCGGGCTTAGGCGGAGAGGATGGCGATTGGTGGAGGTGTTGGAGCTCGGCGTGGGTGCGGATCTGGTCGAAGGCAGACGCGGAGGCCAAGGCGGCGGTGGTGATAGGGGCTGAGGGGCGACGTTCGGCACGTACAGTGACGAAGCTGGGCGAGGAGAGGAGCGGTGGCACTGGTTGAGTTCGGGTGGACGGAGGAGGGGCAGCCGAAGGCAGGTCGGGGCTGGCTGCTGCGGGATGATGGTCGGAGTGGCGGAGGCGGCCAGAGGCGGTAGCGGACGGGGAGGAGCGGCGGATTCGGTGGCTAGGTCTCGAAGGTGAACGAAGGCGAGCTCGAGAAGGGGGTGGCGGCTACGTTGGGGAAGATGAACAGTAGAGAGAGAGGCGGCTGCGTGAAGATGAAGAAGAGAGGGTAAGGTAAATAAATAATATATATAAATAAGTTAGGGTTAGGGTTAGATAATTAAAAAAAATAATTATAATAAATAATTTCAGGTACTTAAAATTAAACTAATTATAAAATAATTATCTACAATTAAAAACGTACATGTTATGCTAATACAACAGTTGATACGAAATAGTCGAAATATACCCATATTGTATAATTAAACAAGATTAATTAATAATAAAAATATTTTTACTTACATTTAAAATTCAATAATTATGGATAATTACGTATACAGTAAAACCTACTAGTTATACTAATACGACAGATAATATGTAACAATAGAAATAATACAATAAATTATACTAAAAACATGTAATTAATAATACCATGTATTATATGAAATAATTTGTAATAATATTAATAATACAATATATTATTTAAAATATTATGTAATAGTAACGATAACACAACAAATTATTTCTAGAAATTTTTACAGCATAAAATAAATTTATTAATATCAAAATCATTTAAATAAATATATAATCAGATTTTTAAGTCATAGAAATTATAGGAAATCGAGAAAAATATAAATACTCTTTTAAAATTAATAATTAAATATTTTAAAATATTAAAAAAATTATTTTAACTAGTATCAAAATTCATGGTCCTTACAAATGGTGTTATGCATTCTAAAAGCCTCAGATTTGAACTTAGATTCCTTATTAATGAAAGTTTGTCCTAACACAACCAGCTCTTCTTTAAAATTTTTCTCAAACCTAAGTTTCATGGTTCAGTTATGAAAATTTTGTTGTTGTTTGTATTCTAGGAACCTAAGTTCATCCTCAAACAGTTCGTCAAAACTAAGTTTAGGTAAATATATATCTAACATAACTCCTTTACTCTGAAAGACCTAATCTAACCCATCTAGAATCTTTAGCTCCTCACCAAAGATTTCCTCCGCTCTAGTCTAACTCATTCTCTTCTTCTAACTCTTTAATTAACTTTCCTGAATGTAATTTATTTCTAGAGGTTGATTATTTGGTTGGTTCTCTGGACTGAAAATATTAAGATCAGCAGTCAAATTCCCAAAGGACAGCTTCATTTGACCAGTTCTATAATTAATGAGAGCATTAGAAGTGGCTAAGAACGGTCTTTCTAAGATAACATGTAGATGTCCTTTGGGATTGGAAATGGGCTATGTTTTAAAGACTATGAAATTCACTAGAAAATAAAATCCCCGATCTTAATCAGAACATCCTCTATCTCACCAATGGGAAGTTTGCCAAATCTATCAGCTAACTATTGTAGGCGTATAAAATTACCTATAGGTCCCTTAGCACAGCTCGACACGGTGATTCGACAAATCAACAAACCATCGAATGACGAGGCGACGAGGTCAACAAAGTGCACGCGATCAACGAATGCATTCGCGTGCGGAATCAATCCAACGGTTCGGGGAGTCAACGAGTCGTCCAACCAAGAACGGACTCGGATGAACCACGATCGAATCAAGATCGGTTTCAGACTCGAACTCAGAAGCGGGTTTACTGCCAAATCGGGAATCAATTCAACAAATCGATTCCGGACCAAGTCAACCACACAACTGAATCAAAGTCCAAGTCAACAGTGAAACGAATCACGAACGAAACGACGGAAGACGGCGAACACAACACCCGGGGGACTCGGCCGAAGCCGAGCCACCCCAGGGTGGCTCGGCCAAGGCCGAGCCACCCATGGGTGGCTAGGCCCAGTTCCGTGCCCAAGGCACAGTTTCGAGTGCCTATAAATAGGCCTTCAAGTTCATTTGTTCAAAGGTTGGAAAAAGAGGAGTCGAAGCTCTGCCGGATTCAGATCTAAACACTTAAAAAGATTGGAGCTTTGGAACTTCAAGGGCTTGTCCATCCAGATCCGGTGCTCGGCGATCGTCAACGCCAAATAAGGCAAGAGTTCGAGAGGAATCAGATCCCGGATCTCAGATCTACATCGTTATACTCCGGATCTAAGCTTGGTTCTTAGATCCCGAGATTCGAGCGGTCGTTTCCTTGGTGAAACGATCCCTCCCGGCTATTATCTCCTTGGTGGGATAATACCCGTAATACTGCGTAGATCCAACCGGATCTAGATCTCGCGGTGGTCCACGGCAAACAACCCCAGCGTAGGCAAACAACCCACGCAAGCGAGTGACCGCAAAACAGGAGCTCGCGATTTGTTCGACAAACAAGGAAATAAAGTTGTAATTTTCATTACTTTTTATTTGATTTTCGTTGTAACCGGATCTTATAAAAAGACCGGATCTTTGTAATCGATAAACAATTACCAAGAGTGTACAATGGAATTAGTAATGAAGAAAGCAACAAATTTTCCCGCGAACCATCTGGCGACCACAGTGGGAGCCACCGATCTCGCTGCCGAGATCAGAGCGTCGCAGCCGCGGATCTTGATCCCGGTCGTGGAGGAGGTCGAGTACGAGTTCGACCAACAGAAGTTTGAGGAGTACGTGTCCTCGTCCGGATCAACCTCCCCCCGCAAGTCCAAGAAGTTCTCCTCCAGGAGAAAAATTCGTTGGTATGAAGATGTCAAAAACACCAACGAAGATCTCGCCCCGCTGGATGCCGAAGCTGCATTGGGTGAGATCTCTCCAACTTCCAACCAGGTCAGATCTACTCTGGCCAAATCTTTCGTTGCCGAGGGCGTGGTGACTCTCTCGAAGAGAGCCCGCCAAAGGCAACGTCAACGCCTCGCGAAACAATTCGCGAAGGCAATGGAGTCTGTTGACGGGATCCGCTACAACACGGATCTGAAGAACAGAAGAGGCAAGCAGCCTCAACAACAGATGAATGGTGGTTCCTCCAAGCCGCCGACAATGCAATGGGTCTGTGTCAAACGGAACCGTTCAACGCTGGAGGAACGCATTCGCAAGCGCCGCGCACTCTTAGCGCAAGCACGGGCTCAAGTCTAAGAAGCCCGTAGAAGGTTGCAGAAGGAGATGGCCAAGAAGCCGCCACCAACCCGCCAAATATGGAAGCCGAAGTCTGAAACCGCAACTCAGGCTAAGGAACAATCAATACAGCCTTCAAAACGAGTTCAACCTCCCGAACCATCCCGGAGAAGGAGGTCAATCTTGGAGCGCCTCGGTCCAATTCCTGATGAGCGTGGCAAAGTTCATGAACGTTTGGGCCCGATGAAGAAGCCCCGAAAGACTCAACATGCTGGGGGTCACTGTCACTTTCAGCATGACAAGGAGTTCAAAGCAGCTGCGCATGCCGATTTGCGCATTGAAGTCCAGGAGCCCGCTGAGAACTCGCGCTCGAAAAGGCGTGTTTCAAGGCGCGTGACTCTCGAAAGCCCGAAGAAGGCGATTCATCCTAAGAAGGAAACGTTGTCGTCTGATGACGATGACGTTATACCTGAGAAGTCGTGCCAACACGCGATAGGTTGCTCCGACCTTCATACGGACGAGCTGTATTATCGTGCTGGGGGTACGAGCAGAGCCAGAAAGAGAAGTCCTCGTAGGCTCGAGACTCAATGCCCCTGTTCCAAACTTATTCGGGCAGTATTGTCTGAATGCAGATGCAACAATACAGTCCCTGAAAGAGTTTTGGTGTTCGAAAGGCTCAGCACTGAAACGCCAAAGCCAAGGCCTAGGAGTTTCCGACGAAGGAGAGCGGTGGTTGAAGATGGAGAATTTCCAAGGGTCACCGCTAATATGACCAACAAGGGAACATTGGCACGGGATAATCTCGAGTCGATTCTGAAAGCGTCCCGGCGTCTAACCCGTTTGTAGTCTGGAGCCATCTCACGAAGAACGTATGGTAGGGTTCGGATAAGCTCACCTTCAGAAGATGAGGAATCGGATGCTTGCTCTGCGGTTGCGTCTGACAACACCGTGTCCAGCGAAGGAGAACCCCGTGAGTCATTCATGATAAGCGCGGAACAAGTGGCCAAGATGCTCGAAGATGCTATGGCCAAACAACAGGAGAGTTTCAGGCTCGAGATGCAGATGGCCATGCAGACTATGAGAGAGATGCATGACCAACAAATCCAGGCGTTGAGGAACCAACAAGGTGAATCAAGTCGTCGTAACCAGAACAATCTGGAAGATGAGGACACAGGTGCAAATGAAACTCATAATGCCAATGACCCTCCCATCAACGCAGGGGGTGGTAATGAGGATGCCAACGAAGATACAAGTGAAAACTTGAAGATCAAAAGCCTCGAGAGCAAAATCAATACCTTGATGTCCGCTCAAGAGGTGAAGAAAATGGGCATTCCTTGTCCATACCCAAGGGAGTGGGAGTCAATCCCCTATCCGGCGAAGTTTAGTCTAATCAACTTCATGCTGTTCGATGGGAAAGGTTCCCCCACTCAGCATTTGATTTATTTCAAATCGTACCTGGGTGTTATCTCCGGCAATGAGCCTCTGATGGTGCGATCATTCGTTGGTACTCTTCGCGGAGCCGCCTTCGAGTGGTATCGCCGCCTCAAGCCAGGAAGCGTGAATAGCTGGGACGACATGGAGACAAAATTCCTCGCTAACTTCTTCGATGACGACACCGAGATATCCATCGGGTCATTGCTCGACGAGAAACAAAAGGACGGGGAACCGGTCGAAACCTTCGTCAAGAGGTTCCGGAACAAAGCGTTGAATTGCCGGGATCCAATCACTGAGGAGTTCATCCTCCAAACTTGCCACAACAACCTCGCATTGGACGTGTTGGAAGCAATAGGGACAGCACCGTCCAACACTTGGAAAGACTTGAAGGTCCGAGGGGAACAAGCCGAACGCTTCCTCCGAAGGAAGAAGGCCGAGAGGGGTCAATCGATGATTAATCCTCCGAATTCGAACTTCGCCTCCCGCGGTAAAGGAAAGACACCCGCAATGACTGTCGATGCTAACCAAACATCGCAACAGCAGTCCCGGAGGTAGCAAAAGACTTCGGATCAGAGGCCTCAAAAAGAGTACTCCTTCAAGGACGAAGATGTTCCAGCCATCTTCAAATCCCTCCTTGACAATAACAAGATCAAACTCCCACCGATCACGAATCAGGAGGAAGCTGACGATATTGCGGATCCGAAGTACTGCGCATACCCCAGGAGGATCCTTCACCCAACCAAGGCGTGCTTTACACTCAAAAATAGCATCCAAACCTTGGTTGAAGCCGGCGTCATAACGCTAGAGTGAGCCAGTTAAAAAAAACGGCACAACTCCGACTGGTATAAGAGTATAAACTGCTTCCTGAAACTCCAAAGAGTATACGAGTATAAACTGTTTCTTAATACTCCGACTGGTATAAGAGTATAAACTGCTTCCTGAAACTCCAAAGAGTATACGAGTATAAACTGTTTGTCAATCCTCCGACCGGTATAAGAGGTTAAACTGCTCCCTGATACTCCAATAGGTATATGAGTCTAAACTATTTCCTTTCTTCCACGGGAAGTTCCTGGAGAGTGTCATGCGTGGTGTTCTTAAGGATAACCCGATCGTGCATCTAATTCAATGATACACCCAGTTTTGTAAAGAAAGCTGGGGGTGGATAATTCAGGTAACGGGAAGTTCCTGGAAGAATGTTAAATGTAATATTCTTAGGGATAACCCAGTCATGATGAATAAAGTGATAATCACTAAATTCCTAATGCTTAGAATTTTAATTTATCAATCATTGACGAATTGTCAAAACCCTTTGTGTTAAGTCCTTATCACTTAACATCAAGAACCCCCTTTGAGTGATTTGTACGAATCAACATGCCTACAATGATTTGTACTCTTACTCTCACTTTTCACTTGGTCAAACCTTCCTACAGTTAGGACCAAAACCAAAATCCCCTCTC
>BQKN01063131.1:69694-101099 GCA_022839385.1 Asparagus kiusianus
CTCGGCCGAAGCCGAGCCACCCATGGGTAGCTAGGCCCAGTTCCGTGCCTAAGGCACAGTTTCGAGTGCCTATAAATAGGCCTTCAAGTTCATTTGTTCAGAGGTTGGAAAAAGAGGAGTCGAAGCTCTGCCGGATTCAGATCTAAACACTTAAAAAGATTGGAGCTTTGGAACTTCAAGGGCTTGTCCATCCAGATCTGGTGCTCGGCGATCGTCAATGCCAAATAAGGCAAGAGTTCGAGAGGAATCGGATCCCGGATCTCAGATCTACGTCGTTATACTCCGGATCTAAGCTTGGTTCTTAGATCCCGAGATTCGAGCGGTCGTTTCCTTGGTGAAACGATCCCTCCCGGCTATTATCTCCTTGGTGGGATAATACCCGTAATACTGTGTAGATCCGACCGGATCTAGATCTCGCGGTGGTCCACGGCAAACAACCCCGGCGCAGGCAAACAACCCACGCAAGCGAGTGACCGCAAAACAGGAGCTCGCGATTTGTTCGACAAACAAGGAAATAAAGTTGTAATTTTCATTTCTTTTTAAAAACAAATTTTCATTTCTTTTATTTCGACAAACAAGGAAATAAAGTTGATTTTCGTTGTAACCGGATCTTATAAAAAGACCGGATCTTTGTAATCGATAAACAATTACCAAGAGTGTACAATGGAATCGGTAATGAAGAAAGCAACAAATTTTCCCGCGAACAACTATAAAGTGCATATAATTGGTTTGAGTTCTCATACACCTAGTTGTTTGTAGATTGAATAAGAAAGCAAATTAACACTGACCCCTAAGTCCAAAAGTGCCTTATCAATAGAGCTATTTCTAATAACACATGAGATGGTAGGACAACTTGGATCCTTATGTTTCAAAGGTATGGGCTTTGAGAGTATAATATTGATATTGGCAGCAAAAAAGACTTTCTTCGGAATATTTATTCTTCTCTTCTTAATCTACAAATCTTTTAAAAATTTTGCATAAGATATGATTTGTTCAATTACATCTAGGAGAGGAATGTTGACCTTAACCTGTTTGAAAGTTTCTAGGATTTTCTCCTTCTGAGGGGAGTATTTCTAGGCCTGAGTCTGTTTGGAAAGGGAGCAACAAGCTTATACCTATCAAAATTAGGCTCAAGTTTGGGTTCAGGCTCTTGGTCATCACAATGGGGTGATTATTGAATAGAGTTATCAGAAGGAGAGATAATTTATTCGGGTTCAAGAGTTGCACTTGGAGGTATGCTAACTTCATTATCGACCTACTTTCCAAACAGTAGTGAATTGATTGCATTCGCTTAAGCTTGGTAGGTTGAACTTGATCCCGTATCGTTGGGATTGGCCTCGGGTTGAGTCAAAAATGTTCCTTTTTCTCTCTCACTCATAGTACTACTTAGTTGACCAAGTTGGGTTTCTAACCTAGCTATCGCTTAGGTGTTGAAATTGAGAATTTGTTTAGTTGATTGCATGAAGGAATTCAATATGTTTGATATTTAAGTCAACAAGTTGGTGGACTGTGTAGAAGCTTTAATCATAGTCTCCAAACCCTTTTCTAAAACATTGAGACATTTATCATGATCAAAACTTGGAGGAATATGATTTACAGGTTGATGGTGAGGAGACTGATTTGGAAATGGTAGATTTGGTTGTTGAAAATTATTTTTGGAAACTAAAAGGAGTTGTGTTACCCTTAGGAAATTGCTAGGTTAAAGTGGGAGTGAAGTTTTGATATTCGGAGTAGCTTCCCTGATTCCATGCAAAATTTGGGTGATTTCTCCAGCATGGATTGTAGGTTGGAGAAAATGGGCAATTCACGGGACACTGAAATGTAGCGTTTACCTAACCTAGTGATTAATTGTTTCTTAAGAGAGGTCGTTCTTCTGAAACATGAGTTGGGGAAAGACAGTTGTGACAACCTGAGGTAGAAACATGGTTGATTTGAGCTGGAGCTCATTTCCTAATTTTTAAGGCTTCTAACCTACGCAGGATTATCACCATCTTTGCTTCAGAGGTAATGTTTGACTCTAAAAAAAGACCACTAGATTTGGATTGGGTAACTAATGGTACTCTATCATCATAATATTCCCACTGCATGGTTTTCACGGATAAACTCTCTAAAAACTTTCAAGCTTCATCGACATTTTTTTTTCATGAAATAACCTTGAAAAATCGATTCTAAGAAAGTTTTTGAAGAATAATCCAATCCATCATAGATGATTTGGCATAATCGTCATTTCTCAAGACTATGGTGCAGACATTAAATAAGAAGATCCTTAAACTTGTCAAAATACTTCTAGAATGACTCTCCTAGGACTATCTTAATGTTTTGAATTCTATTTCTAAGCTTAACCATTTTGTGGATAGAGAAAATTTTCTTCAGAAAAACAATGATAAATTCATCCCAAGTTGAGATAGAATTTGTAAGTAAGATATACAGCTATTTCTTGGCTTTATGCTTAAGAGTAAATGAAATAAATCTAAGCTTAATCGCATCGTCAAATAGTTCTGTAATCTTAATCATAAGACAAACTTCCTCAACTCAGAGATAAATATGTAAGTGTCTTCTGTTTCATTTCTTAAGAATTTTGGAAGCATGTTTATGTAATGCAGTCTAAGCTCAAAATTAGTTCCATTAACCTTAGGAAGCTTAATGCAAGATAGGATTGTATTCCTAGTTAGGTAACACATATCTTGAAGAACGGGTGGATTAGCCATTTCAAAAGATAGTTCAACATGAATTAAACAATTGGTGATATCCCTAACCCAAATTTGTATACACCGAAAATACTTTTTATAATTTTTTTTAAAAACTCTAAGAAAGACAAAAGTTAGTTTTTTTGGATGAAAAAACTAAAAGACCTAAAAGATAAAATGAGAAGGAGGAGAAGGAAAAACTAACTAAAACAAATCAAAAGCAATCACTTTGTGTCAATCACTTTAAATTCTAGGGTTAAGCCAAAACTCAACGAGACTAGCTCCTAACCAAAAACTCCTTTAGTGATGTTGATGTACTAGTGATCACACAGTCAGTATGTTTCCAAGGAAGGATACTTTTGATGAGGTAAAGGAGATTGATGAGGGGATTGCCATCTTCTTCAACATTATGTCTAATTCTTGAATTGGGGCTCTGAGGAATCTGCACAAGTAGAAATTCGTGAGAGAGTGGGGATTAGTTCCCCCGTTGTACCTCCAACGATCAAGTTAGTTGATGAACTTGAGTAGGATCAATAAAGATCTGTGTTCTTGTAATTATGCAGTGTATTCGTGAGAGGATCAGATTTGTGAACCCCTTCAGTTTTAGAATAGTACTTGTATTTATACTCTATGCCTAAGGGGTAGATTAGTCACTTTGGTTGAGCATAGAAGGGTGTTGGTGAAGTGTTAGCTAGCTACTAAGTCAGCTTCTGCTTTATAGGTATCAACTAGCGACTAGAGGGAGGATCTCCTCAGTATCAAATGAGAAGTGAGGGGGAGTATGACGGTGGCCCACGTGGTCTGATAAGTCATAAAGACTGTTAGGGTTAGAGGTATGATGATGCTTGCTAAGCATTAAATGCAACATGGACAAGTAGTCAACGAGGACAAGCTCGAAGCAGAAGTTATCCTTTAGCTTCGCCAAGAAGTAACGTTTTTCGAGTCATCCTCATGGCTAGTCGAATGGCCGAGTTGACTCCTGGTGAGTCATCCGCAACAATAGGGTCAACATGTACCATTTTTCGAGTCAACATGAATGGTGTTGACAAGTTTAGTCGGCCGTGTTGGAAACCGCATCGGTCTTGGTAATTTACCGTTTAGAAATGAATCACATTTTATTGAATGTGATCACCATAACAGTTGGCCCCTTTCGTTTGGAGTCGGCTTGAGCTAAGTTCGAGTGAAATAAGATGAGCTTTAGGCTAGTGTAAGTCTACTTAGGATGAGAAACTGAAAAGTCTCTTCCAACTGACGTGGCTGACATCTCGTATTTCTCATTTACTTCCATCGCTTCGCTTTTCTTGGCTGATGTCATCATGAATTTGAATTGCCAGATCTAATTTTTGACCAATGGTCAGAATTATATTTTAGGAATCAAAGCGTCATGGAGTTTGTAGGAGGCGTTCTGATTTTTGAGTGTTGAGGCGTGGAATAATAAAGGGGTGGCGCTTCGTGTTTTGAGTAACCGTTTGAGATTCTAAGGTGGATCTCATCCATTTGTTTTGAAACATTATATCCTCTCAGATCAGTCCATGTGCCAGAAACTATAAATAGCTAACTAGGGGCTGAGAAGTTTTCTTGACGAACTCTTATTCTGAAAGATCTTCGACGTTTCTTTGGACTTTTTGCAGAAAACCTTTCAATGGCTTCTCAGGCTTCGACCACTAACAGTAATGACGAGAAGATCGTTCTTCTCTAGCCTATTCGCTTGAGGATCTACATGGATGATCTTGAGCAGTTTTATAAGCTCTATGATATCCCCAAGATTTTCACAGTAGCGGTGCCGGACAGAGGCGAGCCAGTGTATAGCCATGGCGAGAATTGTGTGTCGTTGTATCTTGCTCATTTGGAGCATAGTCTATGGCTACCTCTTCATCCTTTCATTAGGGACATGCATGTCGCCTTAGGGGTTTCCCCTTCTCAATTCTATCCAAGTACGGTGGGGGTTTTGGTGGCCTTCATTATCATTTGCCACCGCATCGGGGTTCACCTGAGCATGAGGCTGCTTAGGCATCTGATCAGCGTTGAGTCAGCTAAAAAAGACCCACACTACTTCTACCATTACCGTGGAGGTTTCCAATTTGTCTCTAATACTTTGGAGTTGAAAAGAGGCTGGAGGGAGTGGTATGTGTGGGTCTATAGCACCAACAACGTTTTCACCTGCTCAAATTGGCCTGGGGTGATCAAGGACATGTTGAGTCCGATCGCCCTTAGTGCTTAGGAGGGGAGGGACTTGGAAAATGTTCACTCCTATGTTGGTTCACAGGAGAGGAGCAACCTTTTTGACATGGTATCTCTTCGAGCGACGGGCATGTCCATGATTTTGTTCTCCACTGGCGATCGGATGAGGGCGAGTCTTCTAGCTCTTCCTTTGGCAGAGAATCACAAAAGGGGCGTAGGGGAAGAGGAGTCAGGCTTCGTCGCTAGGCTACAAAATAAATTAGGGGGGACACCTTAGCCCCAAGGAGGTGGCCGGCATGATGCCTCAAGCGGCTGAAATTGCTTCTCAATTGAGGCGAAGGACAAGGGCTGAGAGGAGAGCCCATGTCGACTTGTTTGTTGAACTTCAGTCCGCCTAAAGGAGTCTGCTGGTTGCCCAAGTTGACCACTCGAGTAATGTGGGGCTGGTAGATGAGTCTTCTTTTGGTGGGGAGATGATGGCCCAGCAGTTAAGGCTGCCGAAACTAGGACCCAGGTTGGGGACACAGCTGGCCCTATTTCTATACCCGAGTCATCCCGCCATCTTGGTAAGAAGCCTATTGGAGTGGTTAACAATGTCGAAGGGCAAGCGATGCCTCCGACAGATCATGAAGAGAATGGTGCTGACGAAAGGCCAGAAAGGCTCTAGCCATGGCATCATGATATCGTGAAGGTTACCCCTAAATCTTGGAATGTGGCGAAGGTGATGTTTGTGGGAGTGCCATGGAGGCCCTATTTGCGTAGAAGGGAATTCCCTGAGGGTGATAGATTCAAGAAGAAAATGTCTTTGGATGTTAAGGCCTCAATCTTGGGGTCGGCTACGGCACCACTCGCAGTCGTTTGTCAGTTTGCCCTCCCAGAGGATGAGAAGATTTAGGGGGAGATGCCAAGTGTTGGCATACATCAGGCCCTCTAGGCTTACTTAGTTCATTGGGCTTTACTGGAGCTGGCATTGTTCAAACGGCATGAACATATGCATGACTCCTCGCTACAGTGGCGGGCAGAACAGGCCTAGGAGAAGTTGGCCAAGGAAGAGGTAGAAGAAAGGACTACTGCCTTGGAGGCTTAGTTAGCTCACAAAGAGGACTCACAAAGAGGATGCTTGGCGTCGAGAGCTGGATGAGAAGGAGAGGCTCCTAAAGGGCTATAAAATCCAAGTTTCCAAGCACTTTGGTTCTATTGATGATCTCCAGTGGGAGGTGGCCTAGTTGAAGGGAGAGGTAGGTCGTCTGTAGCTAAGGATTTATAAACGAGATGGCTGACTAACCGCTTTGGATGGGCAGGTCGAGTCTGAGAGGCCCCTGAAGGTAGCAGCCGAGGAAGACACTCAATTGAGCTGCTCCGCCAGACAAGAACTCTAGAACCGGAAACCCTTGGGATTTGAACTGGTACCCCGGTACATTGATAGTAGATAAGCGTATGATGTAGGTCGTGATCCCTAGCAGGGAGATCGAAGCATGCGCTAGTGTAACAGGCGTAGGTCCAGAACCACTCCGTGTGCCATCTATTAACCCTCCCTCATAATGCAAATGAGGGATGATGTTCCCTACATACAACTGGTCGTACCCTCATTGCCAGGCAAACCTGTAGGGAAGATACGGTTCTAGATAACACATGGAGCCCGTCCGTAGAATATGATACCCTAGCCGGATGTTAACCAGCCACCAAAAGGTGTCGTAGGAAAGCACAGTACCTTGATTTGATGTCGATGCGTCCCGAAGGGCCTCGCCATATCCTCCGCCTGTGAAATAAGGGAAGAATCACTAAAAATTATAATGGCTGAAGTGGGACAGCGTCTTCCTCATATCGGGAATGTCCTTACACTTCCAAGAGCATCTCTCTAGATGTTGGATGAACGGGATGAACCTTTCTCCTTGCAGACTCGTCGGAGTGCTCATCAAGCTTTCACAGTGGTAAACGAACCAAGCCATCAAGTACGTATACAACAGCCTAACCCGAGGGTTGGGAGTCTTGGCAACCTCAACGCCCTCCTCGTCGGCATATGACACCCGATAGAATTGAGTTGTCAAGGTGTGGAGCCGCCTCTGAATGCAAGCTACTATCATCAACACCAACGCATATTGCCTCCCGTAGGCCAAACATACCACGGGGTAGACAACCTCCACCGGGATTGCCTTGAAAGAATGGGTGGGAACCACGCATCTCTTCAGCCATAGCATAGGTACCCCGCGAGCAGAGCCTTTACCGATATGGGGGATCTAGCCTGATGATGGAACGATTCGAAAGCCGTCCCCACCTTGAACCCTCCCTTGTCATACTCTAGGGTCTCTGCGACCCCTCCTTCGGCCATCCTTCTCTCCACTTCGGCCTGGTCACTCTCGCCCAATGGTAGAGTGGGCCTCCCCTTAACATCATTTTCTGGGAACAAGTAATCAGCCCAATTCTTATGGCTGATCCTTAGAGCCCTCTTCTTCTTATCCTTATGGTCTACTGTCCATAGGGTGTTTAGGCATATGTGGTAGTGGCCGAGCAACTCCCACAAAGTCTCCATCACCTGGGGGAAGCTGGTCGCAAGGTAGTCGATCTCCTCCTGACCCGGCACATACTCCTCGTATGGGAATCTTCCTAACGGAAACCCCAACACGTCATACATCTCGTGGAGAGTCATGCCAAGCTCGCCATTAGGAGTGAAAAACGTGCTGCTATCCGGACAGTACAGCTCCAAGATACTATAGAATTGGGGAGCATTGATCTTCAGACCATGTTGAGTGGCCCTGATAGCTACGTATAGTTCTGAACCCGCAAGATCAGAGTTCTCCTCCAAAATGTATTCGGTGATCTTAGACCACCAAGTGTTGCTACTAGGCGTAGAGTGGATCCACCCCGGAGACCTAAAGTCTTTCGGGGGAAACTAACCCCCGGCTCGGAAGAAACGATGTCGAAAGGTCTCAGCCACCGCAGTCGTCTCCCCCATAGGCAATTCGTTGTGCAACAAGCCTAGACGCAGGGCGATCACGTGCTTGTAAGAGCTGTCGACCCTATATCCAGCGGTGGAACCTGTAAAGGTCCTATAAGTCACCTCATCTTGGGTCAGGGTTAGATCCCAGTTCATTATTCTGGGAACCGAAAGCGAGCGCAATTCGACGATTGAGAACCCTCTCGACATGCTGGGAAGATAGTAGTAGACCCCGTCCACGACTCGGAGCCATCTGCCCTCCCCGCGTAGTAGGGCCGAGTTGTCAGTTGTGGCATCACCAAACAGGAATTGGGGCTTTTTCAACTCCATCCTAGTAGCATCCGTCAAAGCTACGTCAGTAATCAACTCGCGTAATGTCAAGTGATACCCGTCAGACACGCGCTTTGCCAACTCATCGAGTTTGTCGGTAGCAAACACGGGCACCAAATTAAGAAACAGAAATCGGGGAGGCACTTCGAGACTCGCACTACCAGTAAGGCCAATGGCGACACCCTTCGAGAGAGCCTCATCAGAAAATGCAGCTGCAAAGCAAGGCAAAAGGGAATTAGAACGTTCTGACTCGAAAAAGAGCGAATTTTGTTCCAAGTCCTCCAAACAGATGACCTTCCATACAATCGTGAACCTCGCCAGGCGAAATTAACTTCGCCTGACAAGTTCCGAGTTTGCCTGATAAAGGTCAAAACCCATCTTACAAAGACTGAGTCTGCCTGACAAAGGTTGAATTCGTCTAACCAAAAGCTAAATTTGCCTGGAAAAGGCGGAATTCGCCTAACAAAAATAAAGAAGAAAAAAAATCGACATTCCCATGAAAAAGGGCCCAAAGTCGGGGAAGATTGCCAGAAGTGGCAAAACCCACTGAAGGAGATGAGCAAACAATGCTCATTTCCCCAATCTCACCTCGTTCATCAACACGGGGTCATTAAACAACCAATAGGACTTACTCGAGTATGCTCCAGAGGCACTGGCGGCCGCGCCGACGGTGACGCTATCAGAAGAACGGCTTGGGCCCTTTCCCTTCGGAGCACATCTCTTGGTTTTCGACGCCATATCTGGGAGTCGGAGGTGAAATCTGAGTTCTTTCTCTGGAAGGTTCGAAGAAAATTCCTGAGCCCAGTAGTCTCCTAAAGAAGGAGACAAAGCCTATTTAAAGGCGAAACGCTGGCAGTTAGGAGACGTGGCCACGATCAAAATCAGTGGCTCAGATCGTTCTCGACAGTTTCGAGTTTGGCGGTTACAGACGAACCGTCAAAATAGGGAACGGGTCGAGTGGATCGAACTCAAAGCCCAAACCGAGAGGTGGTTCGTGGCAGATTTGACGGTCGAATTCGAAGGACGACTTTTGAAGACAACGACCACGATCCATTATCGAGCGAGGCGCGTGAAAGCGACGTCGCCTTGTCAACTCGTATTTAATACATCCTGACAAACCCACGCGGCCCTAGCTGGCCGGCACAACTCCACCCACAAACACATGGCTCGTCTTCCACTACTTCGGAATTTTCCTGTGAGACGAATCCCGCTTGCACTACTCCGTTCGCCTGATTGGCCTGGCTCGCCCAAGCCATCAATTTCGCCTAATTGACAACCGCACGGTTTGAACTCACCCAAAAGAGATCGACCCAACCATGGGAGTCAAATTCACCCGAACCTATAAAACATCGGTCACCTTTATTCAATGTGTTCCAGACCATATTTTTAACGTGATTTAGGTCTGAAAAGTTTGAAGGGGATCTTGTAGGCTGTAAAAATTGCCTTAGTAGCAAAAGGCCTAAATTTCGCCTAAACACTAAACTCGCCAGCGTGAGTCAAGCCTATCCAAGAGTTGAGTTCACCAGCGCAAGCAAAACTCGCTCGCATACTTAACTCGCCAGCACGAGTCACGACCATACGGCTACTAAGGTCGCCTAATCATCCTGGCAATCTGTCGAGCGATCAGAAACTCACCCGCACACTAAACTCGCCTGCACGAGTTAAGTTTTCTCAAGAGCTGAAGTCGCCCACATATCTAGGCAATCAGTCATGTGAACAACAAGTACGCCAGACTCACCAGAGTACTAGGAGGCTGCACTGTCACGTACAGGGATGGACCTTCCCATTACCCACATCGTAAAGGAAAAGAGCACAGTACTCTAAGCCTATCAAGTGGTCGCTCACGGTACAAGTGACCAGTCAGATCCACGCAGTTGCCAAACTCGCCTGCATACTTAACTCACCTACACGAGTTAAGTTCATTTCACAGCCAAGTTTGCCTGTGTACTTGATTCGCCTGCACGAATTAAGTTCATCCAAGTGACTGAGAGTCGCCCGTACATTCAAGCGACCAGCCAGGCGATCAACAAATTCGCCAAACCCGCCAGAGTACCTGGCGGCTGCACTGTCACGTACAAGGATGGGCCTTCCCATTCCCCATGACGTGAAGGGAAGGAACACAGTACTCTGAACCCATCAAGCAGCCGCTCACAGTACAAGTGAGAGGCATGGTATCTCTCAACAGTACATGGTCACATCCCATGATTTAAGGGAGTGACCATGTCATCCATTCTCTATTTAAAAGCTTCTCTCGACCACGGAAAAAAGGGACGGCGGCTGGCAATCTGTTAATCCTAGTTAATTGATTGACTCAGTCAACTGATCCAGAGGCTCTCAACTCTCAAGCAAGTTAAGGACCCTCTCTTTGCATTAATCTTGCACTGAAGCATCTCCTTCCAGTCCTCGGCCCCGATCGCTATTAAACTCGGAGACTCGAACTCGATTAACACGAGCTTCTACTGTGCACTGAAGCTCACCAGCAACCTAGATCGAATCGTCACAGGGAAGTAGACTCAGTGCGAGAACTGAGTGAGGCGTCCTATCGCTACCAAAGTCCCCACGTTAAACAAGGAGGGCGTTCCTTCTGCTTTTGTAATAATTTCGATTTATTAGTTTGTAATAAGCTGTTCTTATCAATACAAACAAAATCCCTGTTTCAGGAAATCAAAATTTACACCTACAGGGGACTACGTGGATTGCTTGGCAGCCCAACGAGCAGCCCCTTGGCTTGCATTCTCGGCCTTTGGCTCGGCCTTGGCTAGCTTGGGGGAGGTAGAACCCCCTGTTGTTGCTTGCGTAGAGCTCTTGGGCATGGCTGCCTCAGCCATTTTAGGCTGGGCCGCGTACACAACTCTACGGTATCGGTGAGCAGCTTTACCGCTAGAGGAGGAAGAAGATAAGTCCTCCTCATACTTAGCTTGGTCGAACTCGATCACAAGGGAGTCGACTGTCGTCCCCTCCATAACTTCGTCGAACTACGCCACCACCTTTTCGGTTGAAGAAACGGTCACTCCCACTATGGTCGCTATCTTCTTTTAGGTGTAAAATTAGGGTCTCGATGCGAGATTTGTATTATCTGCGTATTTGTTACAAATCAATAAAATCTGGGATTTACAACAGAAGCGGAGAGAAGGCCCTCCTTGTTTGACGTAGGTTCTTTGGTAGCGGTAGGACGCCTCACTCGATGCTTGTGTTGAGTTTACTTCCTTTGGACGATCCAATCGAAGTTGAAGTGGAGCTTCAGTACATGGTAGAAGCTTTGCGTGTGATTGAGTTCGAATATAACCGAGCTTGATGAATATCAAAGCCGAATGCTTAGAGAGGGCTAATATGCAAGAGTTTGCAAAGAGCCGAGAGTCTAAAATCTGAGTGTTTAGATTGAGTCTACTTCAACAATCAAGCAAAGAGCTAAGAGAGTTCTACCAAGCAAGCCAATGAGAGGGCCTCTTGAAGCGCCAAGAAGAAGCTAAGGTCCTTTTGAAAATATTACCAATAGCTAGACAACTTCCAAAATGAGCCTCTGCTGAACCTCGCTGACCCCTTTCATGTTGGCAAAGAGGTCTTATAAACAGGCAAGGGATGGCATAATCCATCCTTTGATTTGTGGGATGTGACCACTAATAGGAGTAAGGAGTAGCATACTCCCCCTATAGGTATATGATGTGACCACTATAGGGGTAATGAGAGTCATGCCTTATTACCCAGGATATGGGAAGTGGGAAGGCCCACTCCAACAAGCAAGCAGCCACTTGAACTATTTAGGTGAGATTGACAAGCTTGTAGACGAGCTTGAGAGCTACTTGAACATTCAAGCAAGCTTGCAGGCGAGCTTGGCGAACAGGCAACGCCGGCTAGCGGGCCCCTCTAGCGTGTGAGTTGGTGTTTGTTGGCAAGCTGGGTTCATGCAAACGAACTCACTACAGGCAGGCTTGACTCGTGCGGACGAGCAAGGTGTTCAAGCGAGGTCAAACTCGTGCTGGCAAACTCGATAATCAGGCGAGCTTGACTCGTGCTGGCCAGTCAGGCAAACAGGCGAGATTGGCGATGTTTGGCACGTGCAGATGGGTCAAACAAACAGGCGAGCTTTGCTTGGCCTCTTGAATACAGGCGAGCTTGACTTGTGCTGGCAAGTCAAGCAAGGTAGGTGAGCTTCGCTTGGCCTCCTGCTTACTTTGAGCACACATGCGAGCTTTGGCTTAGCCTTGAGCTCACAGGCGAACTCGAATGGGTGAGGTTTGAGCACTCTTGCGTAAAAGCAATTTTTATTACCTACAACCATTAGTCGACTGAAAAGCTCTCGCTTCACTCGACTGATTAGTCGATCAATCCGAGGCTTTTCCAGCCTTTAGGTTTTTGTGCTTGTGTGCATGTCTTACACTCGTTTACTCTCAAATATGCACTTATTCGATCTCAAATCGATTACCAACATACTGATTCATTGATAAATGATAATTATCATAATAAAAATTATTTATCACTATTTATCATAATATTTTTAAATTTATAGGGTTTTACATTTTGGTATATCAATTTGTTATTGTTGTATATTATATTAATATTGTTATAATTATGTTATTTTATTATTAATATAATATTATACTATTATTAACATAATATAATATTACTATTATTCATATAATATAATTTTGTTAATAATGTTAATATTATGTTATTACTAGTCTGTTATTAATAAATTAATATATTATAAATATTTTAATATTATATAATATATCATAGTTTTTAATATGTTAGAGTTTATTAATAGTTCTTTAATAATATATTAATATTTATTATATTAATAAATTTTTTATATTATGAATAAATTATTTTTACATTATTATATTATTATTATTATATAATTATTTATTATAAATAACTTTTTATAATTCTTTATTAGTTTATTTATATTTTATTATTATTATTTATTATATAATACATTATTAACATATTAAATATTGGTATTTAATATGTTGTTATATTATTATATAAGATATTTATTTATTAAAATTTTATATTATTTAATAAATATTACTAATATATTAAATTAACTATAATATAGTATAGTATAGTATTTATAATTTATTTATTAAAATGGTAATAATATTATTGATTATACTATTGTATAGTATAATATTATATTATTATTATATTATTATTTATTATCAATAACTTTTTTAATATTTTTTATTATTTTATTTATATTTTATTATTATTTATTTATTATATAATACATTATTAACATATTAAATATTAGTATTTAATATGTTATTATATTATTATATAAGATATTTATTTATTATATTTTTATATTACTTAATAAATATTATTAATATATTAGATTAACTATAATATAGCATAGTATACTATAATATAATATGCATGTTGATAATAACTTTATATTAATTATATTTAATATATTATGTTAGATATCATATTAACACATTCTCAAACTCAAAACCAAAACACCAAACTTAAAACACCTAAAATGTGTTTTGAAATAAGTATTGTGTTTTTGCTTTAAAGATGATTTAGCTCAAAAAATATCATGGTTTCCAAACGCATGATGTTTCATATTTGGTAAAAGCACCATATAAACAAGTAAAACAACATGGTATCCTAACGGAGCCTAAGCTTTTTAAACTAGCTGATTTCACCAAAGCCAATCATGGGTGCGGAAAATTTCACCTAGGGTAGAAGAGTCAGACATTGCTCCGGGTTGAAAACTTCGACTCTGTTTAGTAGTATTGGTGTCAGAAATACTATTTTCAAGAGTCCCAAACCCGCCAAAAACTCACCTCTCATTCCCTATCCGATCCATCCCCAAACTCCCCATGCTCTCCACCGCCTCTCTCTCCTCCCGCCTCCGTCCCCACTGCTGCGACGACACCCTCGGCCGCACCCGCACCCACACCCATCCCCACCTCCACCTTACCCTGGGCCCCACACGCATCCCCATCCCCCGTCCACGCAGGATCATCCTGATCCGGCACGGGCAGAGCGAGGGAAACGTGGACGAGAGCGCCTACACCCGAGTTCCCGACCCCAAGATAGGACTCACCCGCAGGGGGTGGGCCCAGGCCGAGGAGTGCGGGGCCCGCATCAGGGAACTTATTGGTGGAGATGGGGAGGACTGGAAGGTGTATTTCTATGTGTCGCCGTATCGGAGGACGCTGGAGACGCTGCAGGGATTAGGGAGGGCGTTTGAGAGGGAGAGGATTGTCGGGGTCAGGGAGGAGCCGAGGCTGAGAGAGCAAGATTTTGGTAATTTTCTTCTTCGGATTTAATTGGGTTCATTTTCTTGGTTACTTGTCAGAAAATTTTATGCTGCTAGTAGTTATTCTTTCGAGCAATTTGGATACGAGTTTGTGGGTTGTTTGAGGAAATTAGATAGTGTGAGTTTTGCACTGGGAGATCTTTAGCAAGTATATTCTTTGCTGCAAGAAAGAAAGATAATTTTTATAAAAGATTTCATGCATGCGATAGGCCTTTCTTTTTTTGATGGAACCATTGGGCCTTTCTTAATAGAGAGTTGGAAACTGTTTTTTCCTTCCAAAATATACCAAGTTTTAGCGCGTGTTGGCTGACGTGACTAAAACTTTGAATGATTTTAATAAGTAAATGTATAGTTGGTTTGATTTGGATTGTAAACTTTGTGAATTGATCTATTTAAAAAGAAATTCCTTCGTAGAATCTAAGAATGTGTACTATATGTTTGCAATTATTTCTTCATCATAATTGAGAGGCTTAAAATTAATTAGCATCATTGTATCTAGTTGATCCTGACATAAATAGCCTTAATACAAAAATAGCTTAAGTGTACAGTGTGTCTCTTATCTGTTCATATCCAGTGGGCTTTCGTGCCTAGGCAAGTGCTTTTGGGCCAAGTTAGTACTAGGAATTTATTGTCAGAAAGCTGTGGGAGTTTCTTATGCGAAAGAGCCTTGAAAGAGATTTGGCCTTTGGAGAGCATATAAGATGGTGACTATATATGCATGTGAGGCCGAGAGATTGAGAGATGAGTACTTCTTCTTGTAATGTTCTCTCACACATGTAAGAGATCTTCACATCTTTGTTCTATGGATATAGGTCAAACTTGGCTGAACGAACCACAAAAATCTCGGTGTTCCTCTTCTTGCTTATTATTGTTATCTTGTAAGCTTCTTGTTTGATCTCAGGACTTAATTTGGAGATTGGAATTGGGGATTGTCAATCCCTAATATTTAACTTCATGGATTGTCCTGCTGGTTCTTAGTGTAAACCAGAGTAATTCAATTTTCTGAAATGGCAGCAAACCAATAGGAACTCCATTACTGTGATAACTGCTTCCTTATTTGCAAGTTTTTGAGGAGTTTAGTCATATCTGACATAGCACAACTTTCCTTCTCTCTTGTAAATAAAGGTAATTTCCAGGACAGAGAAAAAATGAGAGTAGAGAAAGAGACCCGTCTGCGCTATGGCCGTTTCTTCTACCGCTTTCCAAACGGAGAATCAGCTGCTGATGTTTATGACAGAATAACAGGTACCGCAAAGAAGGGAAAAAAAATAAATACACCTTTCAATTCCATTTGATTAACAATCATCATTGTATGAGCATTTGATACACAGCTTAATTATTATTTATGCAGTCTAATGGTACAGGCTTCAGGGAAACTCTCAAGGCTGATATCGACATCGGCCGGTTTCAGCCACCAGGAGAAAGAAGTCCAAATATGAACATAGTCATAGTATCACATGGATTGACATTGAGAGTTTTCTTGATGAGATGGTACAAGTGGACAGTTCAACAGTTTGAAGGCCTTAACAATTTTGGTAACGCAGGGATGTTGGTTATGCAAACTGGTGATGGTGGAAGGTACGTAAGAGTCTATCACCTTTGCTACTTCAAGAATCTTGATGATTATAAATTAATTAATTGGGAAAATTTCACAATATCCCTTTGAACTTGTGAGGTATTGCAAGAAAACTTCCAAGACTTTAAATTATACTAAATGCTACTTACATAAACTATTGGAAGTTCTCATAGGCAGCGTTTAAGAGTGAAGCTTTTTTCCCCGTGTGTATCCTTAGTTGGTAAGAGTACTAACATTTAGGAGATAGGAGTAAAATTATCAAAAGTTATCACGTGCAAAAAATGTGAAATTTAAAGTAAATATCTCAACCATGGTACTTAAGTGAGATAATTTCAAGGCTATAGTTTAGAGTTTATGTGAAATTTAGCCTTAGTTTCTTTTTCCTTTTCATGAATTTAATAGGATGCTAACATTTCAGAAAATTACCTCCATCAACCATGTTGTACTGTTACCGTTTTCCAAGTTCATTAATTGATTGTTTCCAACTTAACCTATCATTTAGATACCTTGTTGGGTCACACACAAGCTTGAAACTCATATATTACACGACTCTTGGTCTTTACGATGCAATAAATACCTCTGTAATCTCTTTTCATCCTACAATAAGGGGGTGTTTGTTTGCATGCAAGTGAAAGATGAAAGTGAGAAAGTTACTTTCATTTAACAATTAAGGTGTTTGTTTTCATGTAAGTGGTTATGAAAGTGAGATGCAAGAAAGTTGCCACATATGATTTAATACAATTTTGACTTCCCCTAAAAAAGTGGTGAACTCATGTGAAAGTTAAAAAAAGAAACTAATTTAATTAAATGATTTTAATTATACTCTCTAATTAATCTTATTTTGCCACGTCATCTTCACATTGCACTTTCGATAATAATTTAATTTTTAAACAAACACTGTATTCACTTGCGTGCTGACATGGATGTAAAAGTCATTTGCAAAAAAAGTAACTTATATATTTTAAATTCACTTTCAGATTGCCAAACACCCCCTAAAGTTGGTGAATGTCGTGATGTGGCTTACTCCCTTGTCACAATTTTGATTAGAACCATAATGAGTTTTCATTAAGATTAAAACTAAGCAAGCTGGTGATTTCATTTTTGCTTGGAAACATAATTGCCTGTCCAATTCTTTCTAAATCATGTTGTGATCTGGGGTATTCCTTCCTTCAATGTTGTCTAAATTGCTTTTGGCAAAACTTAACACACATGAAGCTATTTCTTATACTTGTTTTCCATCTTTATTACCTTGATTGAGACGTGAAAGAGAGTTGCTAAATCTTCTCAAGTACGTGTTTGTTTATGACAGGTACAGCCTACTTGTGCATCACACTACCAATGAGCTTCGAGCATTTGGATTGACGGAACCTATGCTTAAGGATCAAAAGTGGTAATGTAATTTTAGCACGGCTTTAACAATCCATCTATATCTGTTTTCATCATGCAACTATATAGTTGATGGCTTTTGCAAAATATGAAATTTTAGATAAAATGTAGTAAATATCGAAGTTTTGATGTTTTGTGCATATTTTCTTCAGGCAAAAGATTGCAAAACCAGGTGAATTGAATTACGACTGCATTACTACAGGGTTCTTCACACATTTTACTTGAGAATGTCTAATGGTGTACATATAGTACTGGGCAAAAAAAAAAATTCATAAAGTTTATTAAGGAAGTTGGAGATTGTCATAGGTATTACTTTCTATTGCTGTAAAGAATGTGCTGGATCGTTTATTTCTAAGGTAATATTCCTTATCAAATGAAAAAAACCGATGGAGTTTCTTCGTAAACTTCTTTTTTATTTTTATTTTTATTTTTGGGACTTTTTCCCTCATATAATCCCCATATCTATATCATATTCGCAGCTTTATCCCTCAAAATAATTTAAATGCGGGTTTATGTTTGAAAAATGGGTCTGCTTTATAATGCGTTGGATTGTAAACCGTAATGGATTGTTTTTATTTTAATTTATTTTTGGTGATTTTCTTTTCCAATACAATGTAAATGGCGTTTAAAAGCTAATTTATGTGGATTTTAGCGGATATAAAAGGTTAATTAAAGAGGAATATAGGCCAGGAGGAAATATATATTATTTCATTGATAACGTGTTTTTCATATCTCAAATGACTGTATAGCATGACTTTATATAGCGCAGGACACCTCTTATGCATTAATGGCATTAATTCTCATTCTCATAACTCACATACAAATAATATCAATTTATTCTCCATAAATAAATCCCTCATATTTGTAACTCCTATAATCATTACGAAAATTACTAATTTATTAATAACCACAATCAAGTTTAATTTCTAACATCCCTCTTTAAACTTGATTCTCCAAAAAGTATAACACGAATTTATCTTCTCAGCTTTGAAAATTTTGACTCTTGAGGGGCTTCATGAAAATATCGGCAACTTGTTCTTCTCTTGTGTATGAGTTGAACCTCCTTTTCCTTTATGCAATCCCTAATAAAATGAAACCTTGTGTCAATATGTTTGCTTCGATCATGGAACACGTGATTTTTGGCTAGTTGGATGGCTGACTTGCTATAAACATTGACCCTCATTGCTTCTTCGTGTCGCACTTTCATGACCCACAATAAGTTTTGAAGCCAAATCGCATGACATACACATGATGGGGTTGCAACATATTCGGCTTCACAGGTAGAGAGTGCAACAATGCGTTGCTCCTTTGAGGACCAAGTGAAAGCTAAATCTCCAAGTTAGAAAATAAATCCGAAAGTGCTTTTGCGAATATCTAAATCTCTAGCCCACGTCTACAAGCTTCCAATCTCCAAGGGAAGATAAAATAATCCATAACTAATGGTTCATCATACATACTGGAGAATGCCATTCATGACCTCCAAATGTGACATTGTTGGTTCCTCCATGAAACAACTAACTCGCCTCCATATAAATTGTCGGGACTCATAAATATGAGATAGAAAAGACTTCCAACAATACTATTGTAATATGTTGGGTTCATAGCATTGCCTTACCATTTTTCTTTAATTGTAACCCTCCTTCAAGTGGTGTACCTGCGGGATCACAATCTTCCATGGTAAATTTTTGTTAGATTTGAGATGCAGGGGGGGGGGGGAGTATATAGGGTGACTACTATTTTTCACTAAAAATACAAAATATGCAGCACAATAGATAAAATAAAAGTAAATAATAACCAATCGAGGACCCACAAGATTTTTTTATGATTCTAATAACAATCATACATCTACTCTTCCTTCTCATGAAGGAGCTTCTTCACTATGCAAAGAGTTCTCGTGAATCACAACCTGATTCAGTTGGCTTATAATGACTGTACCCTAGAATCTACTAGAAACCAATCATCTAACTGAACTCTCCATAATGAGTGACACCTAGCCCTAACTAGTCCTAACTAGTCCTAACCCTCAATTAGCACAGACTTGGATACACCATAAAAACAAGTTCGAAACAAACTAACAAGCACAGTTTAAACACAGAAAATAAGAAAGATCTTACAATCCTTTAATGGATCAAAGTAAAGCCTGATGAAGAAGGGTATTGATAATGAGATTAAGGGCAACTTTCATAGCTAAGACGATCCAAATATGTTGAGCGTGATGAGAAAGAGTTCGTTATGGCTCCGAGGGTCAAAAACTTCAATCTAACATCTTTTCTAACCAAAATACAAGAGTTTTAATCAAAACCATAGATTTCTCTCCACATTCTATCTCTTTCAATCATACATAGTCTTTAATCAACTAAGAAAGAGATATCCGAAATATGGTAGAAGTTGGAGATCAAAAGGAACAACGAATGGCTGTGATTAAATATTCAAATCTATAATCAGTCAACTTTACCCCTGATGGTTGTTCACGACCATCGATGGGTCCTGAGCATAATTGATAGGTCCTAGTAACCCATCGATAAGCTGAAATCCTATCTCTGGAACTCTACAATTTGTTCCTATAGACCATCAATGACCTTGTTGTTGGCCTTCTTGTTTTGATAATGTTTAACAAATAATTTACCACTAATATTATTTGTCTAGTATTTGTGTTTTATTATTTATTGTAGACAAACAATATGTTGGAGGATGGATAAAATTGCACATTCACGATCATATCCAATGGAGGTTGGCGGAATTGTGGAGTGAAGCCTACGCAATTCAAAGTTAAAGATTCGAGTTCAAGCTTCATTCGAAAAGTGTACCAAGTCAAGCTCATCGAAGATCTATCAAACTTGGGTATATTTAGTTTAAGTTTTATATTATGTGTGTTAGTACTTTAAGCTCAATCATGTATACACACACATATTTGGTTTTTATATATATAGTTATATATATAAACAAGTTTTGATTTATGGACATAACAATCATTGTATACATATTTCATTAAGTCTATAAAATTATTTCATAGGGTTTCAAAAATAATGTTTATGTCAAAACATTAAATTTCATGTATATCACATTTTCATGTTTTGGACACACTTGCAAAATACATGAGTTTTCACAAATGAGAAATTTAATTTGAGAAATTCTATTTCTAACATGTTCAATTTTATGTTTATAAATGTTTTCTAAAGTTTTATCAATTTTGGAATTAATTTGTTATGATTATTTGAATTTACAAAATCAAGTTTTTAATAAGCTCATGTTCGTGCACATGTTCGTGCATGTTTTTACAAAACAGATATGTTTTCACAATTGGGAAATGAGATTTAAAAATTTTCTTCGTTTACATGTTTATATTCATATATACAAATATTTTCCCAAGTTTTACTAATTTTGGAGTTGTTTTGTTATTTTCAATTGAATTTACATAAACATGTTTTTAGCAGTTTTTTTAGAAACTGTATATCTATGTTAAAATAATTATTTCTCTCAACTAGGAAGTGATATTTCAAAAATTATTTTTCTAACATGTTTATCTACATGTATAGAACCATTTTTCAAAATTTCATAATTTTTGGAGTTGATTTACTATTTTTAATTGATTTTACAGAGCGTTCTTCGTAATTTTTGGAGTCGATCACACTGTTCACAGACAATGTTAAGGGCAAGAGATCTATTGTGAGATCTAGAGAAACCCAGCAATGGGGTAAGGATTTTTACCATCAGTAACAAAGATAGTGTAAGAAGAGAGTACAACATGATTTGAGAGCGCTACAATAGCGCAGGATTCAGGAAACATGTTACAACTGTAACAAGATTGGATGTAGGACGAAGGATTGTCGCTGCACACCAGTAGAAGACCAACATGATAGAGGTCAGGGTTGTTAGCTCTTATGTTTTGATGATGTTTTTACAACCACCATTATCGGTACTAATGGCTTATTGAGTGCAAATGTAGTGAATTCATTTATCAAGCTTGTTAGTGCCACAAACGGAGGATTGGATGGAATATGCGCTACAACGATGATATCCAAAGGAGGAGGAGGCATAGTGATGAAGCAACATTATTTCAAGAACACCAAATTCAAATAGAAGCTTCATCCTATTCAAGCTATATCAAGACTCAAGAATTGTATTCTATGTGAGGATATTAGCTAGTTTTTATTTTCTCTCTAGTGTTAGAATGTAGTCAAAGAGTTATCGATTTCACTTGAAGCTATTGGGATATCACACACACGTTTTCATACTTATGCTTTTAAGAGTTTTTCATAAAATACTATTTTTCACAAGTATGAGGACCTATTTGCAAAATTCTTTTTCTAAACAATTTGTTTTTAGTATTAAAAACATTTCACAAAGTTTCACAATTTTCAGAATTCAAATGAATATTTTACAAATTGTTAAAGTGGGTCAAATATCAGTTTTTTGGAATGTATCAGTATGCGTTCTACAGCACCGGTCGACCGCTCCTGTGTTAATTCGTCAATGGGCGGCAGAGAATTTGTCGGTCGACCGCCATGGTCGACCGAGAGCTCAAGACTTCCCACGGTCGACCGCACCGGTCGACCGAAGAAGTCTCTGCTCGTTTTCTCAGATTGGGATCTGGATCGCGGTCGACCGTGAATTTTTTCGGTCGACCGCCAAGTGTTTTCAAAACGGCTAACTAGTTTCGATTTCTGCGCCGTCTGTACACAATCTCCTTCAGATTGTTTACAGACTGTGCTCCTGATTTTATGGGATTAGGTTTTGAGTTTAGACAGCTGGTTTTCACCTATTTAAACTCGTCTTCTTCTTCTTCCTAAATGTCCCAGCTTTTGCAAAAACCAGAGACGTTGTTTTTTTACTGAGCAAAATTTTCAAATCTGTTCTTTCTGAGTTTTGTGTGTTCACTTCCCAGCTTCAGTGTGCTCTTTCTCTTTGCGATAGGAACGTTATAAAGAGAGAGTCTTACACCATTTCTACTATATTGAGAGTGTGATCTTGTATAGATCAATTGTGTGGGAGTATGATCTAGTGAGATCAACTGTGTAATGTGAGATCGTGAGGGGATCGTTGTGTAGACGAAGTTTCGGCTTCCAAACCGGGTTGTGTAGTGGATTTCTCGTCGAGAGTGGGGAGCGGGGACGTAGGTCAGCGGACCGAACCTTGTTAACACATCGCGCCTTATAGGATAACGATTCCTAACCCTATCTCCTCTATTTTGATTGCATTAGAATACTATGGTTTGCTTGTCTTAATTTTATTTCATAATTATAGCCTCTTGACCCTAATCACCCCCCCTCTAGGGTCCAACAAGGGTCAACAGTCTTAGGGCCGCGATTACAGCCAGCAGCGTGGGATAGAGGCACTACATGTTATTCTAAGAATTGAGGGGCCAGATGGCTAGATTTGTGATATCCAAGAGATTCCTGAGGGACAGATGGTCCCACTATATCCAACCACCGGCAATGCAGCAGTCGCCTGCCATTGGTAGAGTTTATGCAGTCGTACCGCATAATCATGGTGCGAACAGAGCGTTCTTCGTGATTTCCTTTCCAGCTTAGATCTTGTTTGATTCAGAAATTTTGCATTCTTTTATCTTTCATGCCTTCATGGATAGGCTTCAGATACGCAAAATTCCAGAATCTGTCAAAAAAAGAAACTGTCTGTGAACAGTGTGATCGACTGTGCTACAGTACAGGCGACCACCATTACTGTAGCAGTCAACCGTTGTACAGTAATAGTAACATCTTTTTTTGTTTTTTAATGGGTTTTTGAGGTTTTTTGAGTTGTTTTCTTCAAGCCTATATATACCCCTTTGTCATAACTATTTTAACTAATAATGAGAGTGTTTTAAACAAGTTTAAGAAAGTTTTAAACAAGAGTTTATGTTTGGTTTAAGTTTGTTTTAAAAGCTTTTAAGCTATTGAGAGTTTAATTTTGTGAAATCAATTTCACAAGAGCTAGAAGAGATCATCACTTGGTGTTTGAGCTTCAAATCATCTCTCTCTCACTCTTGTCATTTATTGGAGAAGTTTTCTAAACTCAATCTAGCTTTACTTTTATATTGTTTGATTATCATTCTATTAAGCTAGTATTTATATTTGAGCTTAGTTGATTTAATTTTACTCATTGTTTACACACACCCACGTTGAACTTATTGTATACATACATAGTATATTTGGGTTGGTGAGTGTTGTAACTTTGATTGTGAACTTACATTGAGTTCTCATCCATTATAGAGAACAAATCATTTGCTATATTGTGAGATTGTAAAGTTTTCGGTTAGCTAGAAAACCGATTGTGAAGTGGAGATATCCTCGAGGTGAGGAGCGGAGATGTAGGTCGTGGGGACCGAACTCCGTGAATTAAATTTGTGAGGTGTAAATATTATTCGGGTGAGTGTAGAAAACTCGGTTATGATAATAGATTTCTCCCCGAGAGTGGAGAGCGGAGACGTAGGACGAAAGGTCCGAACTCCGTGATCATTTGCTTGTGTTTGTGCTTGCTTTGGCGTTTCATTTGTGCTTAGTGTTCATTACATTCTTGTCGCCATTGTCAATTACCCTTTCACATTTGTAGATTGTTTATTTCACTATTGTGTTAGTTTATATATCCTTGCATATATTTTATAGTATATCTCATTGCTAGGATATATTCATTTGTTCATATTGCTTATTCTTACTTATAACATATTATATATCTATCTTGCAAAAATAATTTATTAATTAGTTTTAATTTGTATAAAATCGGATTAGATTAGCATAAGACCCTAAGCACCCCCATCGATCGTATGAAGGCTAAAATCAGCATTTGTGCTGATTTTCATGTCGTTTCAGCTTGTAACGTCTTATACTTGTATTCATCTGTACTATATAATCTCAAAAAAAAAAATAGTACCAAATGAGAAATTTTTGTTAGGTCTCATGTTTATGAGCCTACTATTTAATCTAGTTTTCGACACAAAGATCATCCGCTGGAGGTTTGATGTAATCGCACCTACACGATCATATTCGTTAGAGGTTGGATGGAATTACGCATTCACGATGATATCTAATGAAGGTTGGTGGAATTTGGAATAGAGCACGATGCATTCAAGTCCAAGACACATTATTGCTTCATACATACTACAAAGAGGAGGATTGTCCAAGATCGAGCATCACGAAGAGATCTTCAAGCTTGGGTATATTAGTTTAGGAGTTATACTTTGAGTGTAATGCTTATAAGCTCAAATATTATACACATACATATTTTTGGTTTATCGTTTTTGAGTTTTTACCATATAAATATGAAACTAATAGATATATTTATATACATATATATCTGTTTCATATTTATCATCTTTGTTTTGGGTAAATAATGTATTCTTAGTTTATGAACTTAATAATACTAGTTTATATCTTTTCCTAAGTCTATAAATCCATTCAAAAGAAGTTTCAAACTTGATTGAAATCACTTTGTCAAAATTGCAATTTGAAAAATTCTTTTTGTAACATGTTTATTTTCATGTTTATAAATATTTCTCAAAGTTTTATAATTTTTAGAATTTATTTGATATTTTTAAAGGGGTTCCAAGTTCAAATTTTCTATTTTTAAAAGACCATGTGCACGTTATCGGTCGACTAATGAACCTCATCAGTCGACTGAAGAAACGGACTGGAATAAGTAAAAGTTTCTGCTCAGTCGACTAATGAACCATCAATCGACTGAAGCAAGTCATCAGTTGACTGATGAGTTCATCAGTCGACTGATGAAGGTTAAGCTGCCTATAACGGTCAACTCATCAGTCCACTGATACTGTTCATCAGTCGACTGATGGCACTGTAAAAGCTAGTTTTCTAGCTTTGCTGATTTTTTGGGTTTTTATCTTTTTGCTTGGATTTTCTTAGTTTTTGGGCTTTGTTTTGTGATCCTATATATACCCCTTACCTTCAAACTTCTGAACCAATTAAGAAAAACAAAAATCAAGTTTTGGGTAAATTTTGGGCAAGTTTGTTTAAGGGTTTTCAAGTTGTTTATGTGAAGATGTTTTCACAAGAGGAGAAGATCGATATTTTCATTTTTGGGCTTCAATCTCTCATCTCTCTCACTCTTGTTTTTAGAGAAGTTTTACTAAACTTGATTTCTAGTTTTACATATATTTGTTGTTGATTAACACTTCAATAAGCTAGATTTTATATTGAGTTTAGTTTTAATATTGCTCATTGTTTACACACACCCCCTTGAGCTTAAGTATTTTCACATATAGTATAACTATTGGGTTGTAGGGTTGTAACATTTAGAGTGAGCTTAATTAAGTTCTCATCTTGTTAGAGAACAAACTATTTGTATTTATGAGACTATTTGTTGAGATCAAATTGTAATACACATGGACACCGAGAGAAGTAGTTGGTGAGAGACGGGGTCAATTTCAAGAGGAGTGGTGTCGGTTGTAAATCCTAGGGAGAGCTCGTAATTCCGAGCATTTGAGGAAGGTAACATGTGCTAAGCCAACACTTAGAGGGTGTATTGTGTGATTGTAATTGTGTGAGTTATAAACATTTATCGATGAGCGTTGAAAACTGATTGTGTAGTTATTTGAATTGATAGTGGAGATTCTCCTCGAGAGTGAGGAACGGAGACTTAGGTCGAGGGTGATCGAACTCCGTGATCATATTGTGTGTTTGCATTTATTTTTGGCGTACTGTTTTATTTGGCTCTTATTGCTCATATCTTGTACTCATTATTTATATCGCATTTGCTTAATTACATATCCTTGAAAATAACTTATTGAATATCATATTTGCTTGGGTAAATTGTTAATAAGTTTTAATTTGGTATTAATATCAGATTAAATTAGCAAATATCCTATTCACCCTCCCCCCTCTAGGGTACATTCATTTGATATCAGAGCTTGGTGTCTTTGATTTGAGGCTTAATCGCCTAGAGTCAAAAGATCCTGACTTTGATTTATTGCTAACCTAGTTTTGATTTTCATATTGCTTGCATTTTAATCAAAGATATGTACGATGTACCTAGTTTAGGCTATGCTATTGATATTGCTCTTAATTTCTCGTATGCTCTATGGTGTTGTAGATTTAAATTGTTTGTTAAATCTAAAAATATTGAATTATGGGAAATTATTGATTGTGCTTACATTGTGCCAACATTGAAGAAATCTAAGTGGAGCTTAAATGGTAAAAAGATGTTCATTATGAACAAGCTATTGTTAGAATTTTTGCTAAATGCGTTTCGCTTATCTATTTTTAACAAGCTTGCTTCTTTTGATTGTGCTTACATTTTATGGAAACATATAGAAGCACAACATAACAACTTGGAGGATATCTAACGGATTCTGGCGGATTCTACTTCAAGTAAGAGTGGAGCTTCATCCTGCACATGGCCACTAGGCGATAGCCCTAGAGAGGTATGCAAGTCTGATTCCAAATGTGATTTAACTATTGATGAACTCGCTTGCGCATATGAACGTTTAATGCATGCCTATAAAAAGTTGCATCATAATTTTATTAATTTGAAAAATAAGCATGTAAATTTAAAATCCAATCATGAAATGCTAGCATCTAAATTTAAAAATATTGTCAAAGAAAATATGATCCTTCAAGAAAATAATAAAAAAATTAAAATTGGATTATATTGCCTTAACATCAAAGATTGCTAGTGTATCTCATAAGAAAAATAATGCCATGAAAGAGATAGAATCTATTAGAAATGAATTTAATTCATTTAAAAAGAATCATGTTTGCTCTACTTCAAATTTTAATGCTATTGTGCCCAAAAATGATGAGTTGAATAATATAAAAAACGTATTTCATCTTTAGATTCAACTCTAAATACATGCATTAACAATAACAAGAAACTTGTGAATATGTGTGCTAAGTCACTTACAAATAGTTCTAAATCATCTACTCACTATACACACATACATAACAAAGTTTACAAATGCTCAATTTGTGTTCGTAAAGGTCACCTTTCTAAATTTTGCTTTGATGCACAAAAACCCAAGAATGTTAGTATTATTAATCCATGTGCATCTCATAAAGTTTCTTCATCACACATACACACGCATGCACACAAGGACCATCATAAGCATGCTCATGTGTATAATTGTAATTTTTGTGGTAGAGTTGGCTATTTGGCCAAATTTTGTTTTGATTTAAAAAGATTTTCACATTTACAAAATGCTTCAAAAAGACCATTTTCATTTGTAAATATTTCACTTGCACACTCATAGGTCAACAAAATCAAATGCATCTATTTCATTGCACGTATTGCAATAGAATGGGTCATTTGCGTGAATATTACTATGACAGGACCCGTACACAAAATGCACCCCAAATGGGATCATAACCCTAGGTTTTTGAACTTTATTGATAGGGGTCATGTCCCTAAACTCTTCGGTACCAAGAGTTCTTGGGTACCAAAATATTTTTGATTTTAAATTAATTTTTTTTTTGGTTTTCATGTGTTTTAAAAAAAGATCTGTGTTTAAATTTGTTTTGTTAAACAAATTATGAATATTTTTACAAAATATATGAAAGAGAATATTTTTCATCATATTTAGAAAAGAACTCGATTTTCTTAATATAAAATAAATTGTGTTTTTAAATTTTTATATTGATCAAAGTTTTTTAAATTTTTTTTGTTTTTATTGCATATCATGATTTTTTATTTGTTTTATCCAAAGCATACACTTCATTTTGATCTTTGTGGATGGAACACATAAATGTTTTGACATTTTTTTATATGAATATGTAGGTAGGAAACATGTGTCCATTATTTATATTGATTGGGAATCTTTATTAGCGGACATCTTTACCTAACCTCTTTGCCAAGAGATTGTTTTATAAGAGGTGATTTGAGTGTGCTTATCATTTAATTCAAATATTTGCTTGATGATTTCTTATCTCCTTCAAAAATTAATGCTTGCATAAATTTTTAGCTTACATTTGGATTTCAAATCGTCTCATGAATTTATGGTTTTTGATGAATTTTATGAATTTTCTTTCATGAATTTTCCATAAATTAACTCATGAATTTTATTTGATACTATGATTTATTCATGGATTTTCATAATTTTCCTTCGTGGGTTTTCTTTTATGAATATTTTCGGATGATGTTTGGATCATCATTTTATTATCTTTGGTGATTTCTTTATACTATTATTTTTAACTTTAATTAAATTGTTTTAAGACATTTTGATAGGGGGAGGTTTTTCCCTATATTTGTTTTATACTCACTCATGCTTTTTGATAGGAGAGCTTACGCTCTCTTATCTCATGTTATTTTTCCCCATTTTGATGTTGACAAAAGGAGAGAAGAAATTATTTGTGAGTATATTTTGGTTTTGCTTCCTATTGATTTTATGCATGAGGATTATAAAGTGTATGTTTATTTGATATCATGCATCTTTATATACTCTTTGTGTAGATTGTTTGTCATCATAAAAAAGAGGGAGATTGTTAGGTCTCATGTTTATGAGCCTACTATCTAATCTAGTTTTGATGATTAGCAAACAATTATTAACATCGTTTGTCGAGTGTTTATGTTTGCTTGTTAGGTATTCTACACAAAGATCCTCCGCTGGATATTGGATGGAATTGCGCCTACACGATCATATTTGTTAGAGGTTGGATGGAATTGCACCTTCACGATGATATCTAATGAAGGTTGGCGGAATTTGGAATGGAGCATGATATTCAAGTCCAAGACACACTATTGCTTCATCCATACTACAAAGAGGAGGATTGCCCAAGATCGAGCATCACGAAGAGATTTTCAAGCTTCGATATATTAGTTTAGGAGTTATACTTTGTGTGTTATGCTTATAAGCTCAACATACATGTTTTTGGTTTATCGTTTTTGAGTTTTACCATATAAATATGAAACTAATAGATAGATTTATATACATATGCATTAGTTTCATATTTATCTCTTTGTTTAGGGTAAATAATATATTCTTGGTTTGTGGACTTAATAATACCAGTTTACATCATATTCAACCTTGGGCTTCAATCTCTCATCTCTCTTACTCTTGTTTTCAGAGAAGTTTTACTAAACATGATTTCTAGCTTTACATATATATTTTTATTAACACTTAATTAAGCTAGATTTTATATTGAGTTTAGTTTAAATATTGCTTATTGTTTACACACACCCCTTGAGCTTAAGTATTTTCACATATAATATAATTTTTGGGTTGTAGGGTTGTAATATTGAGAGTGAGCTTAATTGAGTTCTAATCTTGTTAGAGAACAAACTATTTGTATTTGTGAGACTATTTGTTGAGATCACATTGTAATACACAAGGACACCGAGAGAAGTGGTTGGTGAGAGACGAGATCAATTTCAAGAGGAGTGGCGTCGGTTTTAAATCCTAGGAAGAGGTCATAATTCTGAGCACTTGAGAAAGGTGACAAAGGCTAGGCCAACACTTAGAGGGTGTATTGTGTGATTGCAATTGTGTGAGTTGTAAACATTTATCGATAAACGTTGAAAACCAATTATGTAGTTATTTGAGTTGATAGTGGAGATTTTCCTCGAGGGTGAGGAACAAAGACGTAGGTCGAGGGTGACCGAACTCCGTGATCATATTATGTGTTTGCATTTATTTTTGGCGTACTATTTTATTTGGCTCTTATTGCTCATATCTTATACTCATTGTTTATATTGCATTTGTTTAATTACATATCCTTGCAAATAACTTGTTGAATATCATATTTGCTTGGGTACATTGTTAATAAATTTTAATTTGGCATTAATATCGGATTAGATTAGCAAATACCCTATTCACCCCCCTCTAGGGTATTTTCAATTTTTATTACAAACAAGAGCTATTGTAAGGACTATATACTAATAATTTTTCCCTTTTGGTAATAACAAACTTAAAATTTGAGATAACTAAATATATGCATATTTAAGATATGTAAACAACAACGATAAGTGCAAATACACTCTCATGCAAAGAAAAAGACATGCAATGCTCGCCCCTTACATTCGCATTCATGAAAAGTATAAGCATGCACAAGTATTGTAAAATTCGCCCTAAAACAATGCATCAAGTGTTTCAAAAAAAATTAAAAAAATCAAAGGTTATGAAACCACTTAAACAAAAATTTACTCATGCAAAGATAATCAAAAAAAAAAAATCAAATTTAACACCAAATTTGTCCCCCTTTTATTATTGTAAAAAAATGAAAACACACAAATGGTTATACTTTAAAGTTGAGAAATTCAAATAAAAATTTATCCAAAAGTGTAAGGAAGAGAGATACACAATGGTTCACACTAAAAATTTGCATAAAAATAGCACAAAAGATTAAAACATAATCATAAAACACTTTTAATACGAGAGAAATCACATCAAAATCACACACAAAATGATTAAATATTAGTGTAAAGTATATGAAACCAACAATAAAAAGAATTATACTAGTTCATTGGAGAAATTTAGATATGTCAAAGAGATTATTGAGCAATAATAAGACTTGAACTATCTTAAGCTTAGAAACTAAGGGCTAAAATGTCGCCCTATCACCTTAACTGTATAGGACTTTAGAGGAAGAGTGATAGTGTTTCCAGGGCGATTCACACCATATCTCAACACAAAAATATTTAATACAAGATGGCTACGCTTTCAAATAAACACAAACATCATCCACAAGTGTGGGTCTTTGACCATCTTTTAATAAATGCACTCAACTTTCTAAAGATTTCATAAGAGTTGATCCTTCGTCATCTTTTAACGAACACACTCTTTTTTTTATGTATTTTTAGCATAAATGCACATTTATACAAATAAAGAATAAATTTGTACATTATTAAAGTAAAAAAACAAACAAAATAAAAAACACTTGATATATTCTAAAAATGTGTACATCATTATAGTAAAAGAACAAAATCGAAAACTCTTGTTATATTTCAATAATATCTCATAAATAAAATGTAAAAAGCTCTTTACCACTATTACACATTACAAAACGTGATAAGCAAAAAACTAGATGTGTGAAAATATAATATGAAATATCTCGTAAAGCAATGTGTCTAGTAATTATATTTTTATCATTGTGTGC
>BQKN01063131.1:119579-139465 GCA_022839385.1 Asparagus kiusianus
GGTGATTTGTTGAGTAGCTCCTTCAGGCAAAGCTAATGTGGCCGCAAGTGATGCTAATACGTCAGCATAAGTATTCTTGAGATGGGGTACATAGTCAATGTAGAAATCCTCAAAACATTCAGCTAATGCGATCGCTGCTGTATGATAAGGGATGAGATCCTCATTTCTAACCTCATATTCTCCCTACATCTAATTAACGACGAGTTGTGAGTCACCATATACTTCTAGGTGCTTCACCCCCAGCTATCTAGCTATATCCAGGCCGACCAACAAAGCATTGTATTCGGCTACATTATTAGAGCATGGTTCTATTAGAGAAACGGCCCATGGTAGCACATGATTTTGTGGAGAGATAAAGACTATCCCCCACTTCGGCTATAACTCGATCAATAGGGATTGCTCTTGCCACACTATCGAAATATAGTTGCCATACTTGCTCTTTGAAAACAGCATCAGCTTTATATGTTTCATCTGGTATGTCCTGATACAATTCCACCTTCCCCTTTAATGGATCGTTGGCCATAAGGTCACAATTAGCTTGACCTTTCACTACCTTTTGAGGTTTGAAATGAATATCATATTGGAAGAGCAACAATGCCCATCTAGCGAGTCGCTAGTTCAACGCGTTGGGCTATGTCATGAATATCCGAATAGGATTGATCTGGGAAATGACATGTATGGTTTGCCCAACCAAATAATGTCGCATCTTCTGAATCGTAAAGACCAGCACCAAACATTCCTTCGTAATAAGAGGATAACGAGGTTCAACACCCGATAAAGTCCTACTGAGATAGTAGACAGCTTGCTCATGGCCGTTTTTATTATCTTGTGCTAAGAGTCCTACCAATGCATGATCTGTAACTCAGATGTATATCAAGAAAGGTTTACCAGACTTCCGTGCAACCAATACCGGCGGATTAGAGAGATATTACTTAATCTCCTCGAATGCTCTCTGGCAAGCTTCATCCCACACAAAAGATACCCCTTTCTTCATTGGTTGGCATTTACCTGACAAGGTAAAAATAAACCTGCGAATATATGCCAATTGCCCTTGTAAGCCCCGAAGCTCTTTGAGATTTCTAGAAGGTGATAGCTCTTGAATGTCTTTGACTTTGTCTGGGCCAAGACGAATTCCGTTAGCTGTGACCACGAACTCGAGGAATTTACTGCTTGTCATTCCTAAGAATTACTTAGTTGGGTTCATCTTTAGTTGGTGTGCCCGCATAAGGGCGAACATCGTTTTCAAGTCGTGTAAATGGTTTCCCTTGTTACGACTTTTAACGACCAAATCATCCACATAACATTCCAGAATCTTCTGTAGATGTTTTTGGAAAATAGAGATCATGGCACGTTGATATGTAGCACTGGTATTCTTTAACCCAAAGGGCATTACTGTATAATAGTATATTCCCGAAGGCATTCGAAAGGATGTGTGCTTTTCATCATCAGGATACATTTTGATTTGATTGTACCCTGAAAATCCATCCATAAAAGACATCGTTTCAAACCCACACATATTGTCAATAATGACGTCTGTGATAGGTAATAGAAAATCATCTTTAGGACAAGCTGAATTAAAGTCTCGGAAGTCAATGCACACTCGAATCTTCCCGTTCTTTTTTAGAATAGGGATAATGTTGGCCACCCAATCAGGATGCTACTCTTCGCGGATAAATCCTGACTTGATGAGCTTTTTAACCTCAGATTCAATTGCTTCCATGATTTGGGGCCGAAATCGCCTTTGTTGTTGTTTAACAGGCTTGACGTCTGGTTTGATGTTTAATTGATGCATAGCCACTTGGGGATCAAGCTCAGGCATATCCTCATAGTTCCAAGCAAAGATATTAATATACTCTCGTACTAGAGTAATGAGGTTTTCTTTCTCTTCGGGCGATAAGCTATCGCTTATGAATATGGGTTTTGGGTGGATCTCGTCTCCCATGTTCACTTGAATCACCTTGTCATTAGTAGGAGGCTCGCATTGTTCAAAACGGTGTTCCCACTGTATACCCAACTGTCGGCTTAGGGGATCATCAAACAGAGGTAATTGATCATCTTCTTGATTTTCTATTAGAGATGCTGAGGTCATGTTGGCCATGAGTGTCATGAACATAGCTCCTACACTAGAGTCAGACTCCCAGCAAATGGATTCAGAAGATGAGGTGCAAGAATCGTCATCTGACTCTCCTTTGGTTCCAAAACATAGCGTAAATGGTGGGGATTCATAACCTAACCCACTACGAGTTTTATGATAGTAATCCTCTGACTTTCCTTCCGGGACATAAGCGGATCAGATTGGTGTCCGGATCCCTTTACCGAAATTTAAGTCTTCTTTATGGATGAAGTCGTATCCCATTTTCTTCATAAGCTTTTGGGTTGTTAGTGTGAAATAGGAGAATTGCGGATCTTTCTCCTCCTTCTCGGATTCTTCCAAAAGAGTTTGCGACGGACCGTCACTCTTCCCAAAAATGATGTCTTTTTGGCCATTAACCTTAGCCGGTACTATGAAGATTGCTTGCAAAGATTCAATTTTTCACCGATTTGTCACAAAAGATGATTGAATCGGCATGTATAAATTTGATTCAGCATATAATTGGGGTAGAGGATCTGCCGATGTGCTAGTGCTTGTAACTAGTATGTTAGAATTCATTTCAACACACAATAAGTAAGCTAAATCATCATTATTATTAAAGATAACTCCACTATCCTCATAGACAGGATCGTTTACATCCAAATTTTTAAGACCGATTACGATGGGTTCTATGTTATTAAAGACAAGACCTTGTTTGTGTTCAGACTCGGTATTGGCTTCATTACCGCTATCTGGTTCTTCAATCAGTGGTACTTCAAAAGGCTCACCCTCAAGATAATGGATAGAATCTGTAAAATAATTCTCCACTCCCTTGAATGGTTGTTTCTCTGTGACCACTGTTTTGACTTCACCACTCTCATCTACATATTTCATGCATTAATGTAGAGTTGATGGAACAATCAGATTAATATGGATCCAAGGCCGACCCAATAACAAATTATAAGACGTCTCTGCATCAATAACATAGCAAGTGATATCCGTCCTTAAATCACTCATCTGGCATTTAAGTTTGATTTTGCTAAGGGGACGAGTATTGGAAGCATTAAAGCCATAGATGGTGGTTTCCGTTGTTGACAAATGGTACAGAGGAACTATAAGGTGATGAATGAGTCTCGATGGTATGATGCTCAAAGTAGAACCGGGGTCAACCTGAATTCTGTCCACCCGAATAGAGCCAATATACCCCGTGAAGTACAATGGTCTATTGTGTTTTGGGTTCCTCACGTGTATGTCTTCTTGAGAAAAGGTGATGTGCGGCATTCTTCCTTGAAAGACCTGACAACACTAAGGGCAAGCTTCTTCCACCATTGTTCCGGCTGGGTTTGGTAGAAAATGAGTAAGGAAAGCCTCATTATCTGCCAATGCTTCATGAAGAGCTTCTCTCATTGATCGAGATAAACGTAGAAGCTCAAACAAGGTAATCCTTGCTAGGATTGTTGACTAACTGAGCCAGCACATTAAATCGAAAAGGATCTTTCAAACTTTCTGGTGTATCTTTTCTGAGTGCTTTGCTGTAACAAAGTTCCTTTGCTTGAGTTTGCTCCATCACTTCTTTCCCTGGTTTGGATGGTGCGACTGTTATTTCAGAGTATTTCTTTAAATACTCCTTTCCCCCACGTGTTCGTGATATCTGTGCAGGTTGTGTGGTGAATTTGGATGCTCGTTTTTAGAACTACTAATTAACATAGTTTCAACTCCCTCATCTGGGATGGCTGAAATAGCGTTGCAAGATCTTCGTGTGACTTTAGGATTCCTTGCGCTCACCAACGTCCACTGCTCGTCCGTTAGTAAATCAGGATGAACCCATATCAATTCATCTTTAGGGGTAGTGTAGGGGACCATCCTTTTTTCTTTCCTCTGATGGCCGTCGAAGTTCACAACCCTCGGCTCTGCCTGTGGAATCGGTTTTACTCCGTCTTGGACTTGCACCTCAGCGAAATCTCCAAACTATAGCGAGACCATATTCGTAGATACCTTCATTTGCTCTGCTTGAAGTGTCATCACACTTGCATCTAACAAAGCCTGTATTTTATCTTTCAGGATATAACAGGCCTTAGTTGGATGAGGCACCATCTTGTGGTACATGCAAAAGTTAGGATCGTTGGTCCTTGACACTTCTGCGTTCTGTTTTACCTCTGGCAATTTGATCTGATTCATCTTGATCAAAGATTGGAAACCACATGTTCATCCTTAAAATCATACTTCTTTTGAAAATGATCGTCTAAAGTATTTCCCTTCTATTTTGTAGAAGACTTCGGGGATGATATTGTTTCAATAGTTAGAGTATCCTTCCCTTTTGATTATTTCTGGGAATTATAGTTGCTTTTACCTACTCCCTTTTTAGGCTGGGATTCTTGAGGTTCTTCGGCATCTATTCTCTTGAGCATGTTTTCCACCTGCTATCCTTGCCAAACCAAATCTTTTCATGAACGGGCTTCAACAGTGCCCATCTTGGATAAGATATTGATAGAAAGATTGTTACGGCACATCTCCACAAGAGTAGCTTCAGAAACTTGATCTCGTGAATGTAACGATCGATTTCTGAATCTTTTGATGAAGACACTGATAAACTCTGTCTGCTTCTGCTTCTCAGCCAATAACGTGGCCAGACACTTTAGTGTCATCATCGAAGAATCGGGCTAGAAAAAGCCTCTCCAAATTTTTCCAACTTTGGATTGACCGTGGCTCAAGTTTGCAGAACCACTCGAAAGCCACCCCTTTTAGGGTACTGATGAACAATTGAGTTATAATGAGATCATTATCCACTATATGCCCAGTCTACGCCTGGAAATAATAAATATGTTGGGTAGGAGAACACTTATTGTCAAACTGTACCAAGTTGAGTGGTTTGAACTTCGGAGGATACGAGATTGTATCCCATTCACTTGGATATGGCCTGGCCACCCCTAGTTCTTTGAAGTTTCCTTGGATCTTCAATGCATCAAGTTGCTTTTGGATGTCATCCTACTTTTGGTCCTGTACTTTTGTACGAGTATTGGATTCAGCTTCAGACGATTCAGAATGAATCTTCACAACATTCTCCTCATTGTCTTCATCATTACCATTTAGGTTTCGATGGCTATTTTCTTTGTTGATAGGTGAAGGTCGCCTATGCCTAGATCCTGAAGCTTGGGAATGAACTTTCTTCTTCTTCTATTCTTTCTCCCTGAGGAGTTTCTCCACCATAGTTTCCAGATGTCTGATGGATTCCTGCTGTTGAAGGATGGTTGATTGTTGCTCTTCCATCTTCCCTTCCATGTCTTCTTTACCTCCAGCCATGTGAGCACTTGCTTGTTCACTTTGGTCTGTATTGGAAGGTTGAGAAGTGGCAATAGCTGAGTTTTTAGGTTCTTGTTCAGTCTCATCGGTGATACCCGCTAATCGTCGGTAATCAAACTGGATCAATATGCCTTTATGAGTACAAGTGTGTCGAAATACCCCCTTCCCTTCGACAAGCATTTCACCTAATCCTGGAGAATATTCAGGATCAAAAGATTCAGAGGAATCAGCTAAGACTTTGCTCTTGCCTTTACTGACCATGTTGATCGTTACTTCAATATGGCGATTCTTGGATGCTTATTTCTTGAAGCGTCTTCTTCTTGATGATGAAACTGTCGATGACTCAGTCAACCGTTTGAAGACTAAAGATTTATGCGTTGACTTCCCACATAGGTATTAGGAAAGCACTGCAAAGATAAGCTTCTCACAGTAGCAATGAGATTGCATCTGACTCATGCTACGTTTGCGCGTGAGATAATCTCGAAGGTCACTAGTAGGTTAACCCCCAGCTGACTATATCACCTTAGCTTTACCCGAGTGAGACCCTCTGAATGAAAGAGCTTGATGACCTTAGGTAAATTGGTAAACTCCGTCATTCACATGATGAGGTTCGTTGATAGGATGGGTTTGGCAAGTTCGCCTTCTCAGTCGGTTCTTAATTTGAGGTTCGTTTTCATGTTGGACCTCGGTATGAACCGCTTGTTAAGCTTGTTGAACCTCTTTTTGAGGATCAGGTTCATGTCCTAAGCCTACTCGGATACAAGGATGAGGTCCGTCATTTGGACGTTCCTCAGTTACTGACCCTCGTCAGACTTGTTAACCTTGGGCTGATCAGCCTTTGGTCGATAGTGAAAACCATCTAGCGAGACCAAACCTTGAGCCCTACGGCGAGCTTGATTCTAACGCTGATGTTGTCGATCGCGTCTCGACAGTAGACCAATTGGAACTTTTGCCTTAGCCAAAACTAGGCGAGGTTCGTTATCAAAAGTCATGGTTTGGCTAGAAGAAGCCGAAGTTCACCTAGGTTGCTTGACAACCCATTTCTTAGACAGCTAGTTACTGGAGCCTCCTCTTTAAGGAGCATGGACTTTTCCTCGAGACTGACTCGAGTTGAACCATCAGGAGCCACTTGGGCTGAAGTCTCGTACGAGACTCGACGACACTTACGTGCCTTCGTAGGACTAGACTTACTAGAGGAGAGGAAATCCTCGTATTTGGACTGGTCAAATTCAATGACCAAAGTCTCGACGTCTGTTCCCACAGCGATCTTGTCTGATTATGCCCCCACCATCTTGTCGGAAAGAATAGCCACTCCTACTATGGTCACCATCGTCTGTAGGGTCGAAAAATTGAAGATTGATTGATTCTCTTGTTTTAAGAAATGGGTTCGATCACTTGGTATGAAACCCTTACAATCACTCACTCTCTCTCTCTCTCAATTACAGATGAAGAGAAGATTAATTCAGCCTCTCTTTGTTTAACGTTGGTTCTTAGTAGAGAAAGGATGCTTCCCTTGATGCTTGAGTCGAGATTGCCTCCCGTTAACGATCGGGACAAGATCGCTAAAGCTTCTCACGTTCGTTAGCCGGCTGTAATCAAAGTTCGAACTCTGGATCTGTACGTAGAAACTCTGATCTCTGATGCTTCTTTAAGTCCAAGTCAAAAAATTTTCACCCTTTTCTATGTAGCCATCCATGGCTATTTATAGGGTTTAAGCACGTAACTGGCGTGCTAAGATAACGGGTAGAGGGGCGTAACTACCTCCTCCAAATCAACGTACATCGTAACGTGCTCCTAAAGATTAGCCCACATGGCTAACTAAGTCTTCAGAGCTATTGTAGCTAAACCTCTCGTGGATGACGAGGCTCGTCTTCAATCAAAATAGGGTTCATCAAGTAAGACGAGCCTTGATAAACGGGTAGAGGTTCATCATACAAAGCAAACTTTACAGTAAACAAGCTTCTTCTGATGAATTTTGTCTTCACTGACTTCATCTGACGAACTTCATCTTCACTAACGAACTTCATCTTCGATAGCTGAGTCTAACTGCGTAGCAACTTTGATGACTTTCTCTTAAACGAACCTCATCTTCACTAATGAGCTTCAAATCCAACGATGAGTTTTATCTTCACTGACGAACCTCATTCTTCAAAGATGAATGTCGAATCTCATTTCTAATGACGAGCTTCACTGTTTGTTGTTGAGTTTTACTAGATAACCTGCATTCTTGAGGTTGATCTTCACTAAACAACCAGCCTCGTCTCTGATTGAGACAAGGTTCGTTTTCCTAACCATCCTTCTTATATTTTACACTTTGGAATTTTTGAATGCCTATAGTCCCCGCCATAATTTTTTTGAACTACGCCACCACCATTTCCGTTGAAGAAATGGTTCCTCCTATTGTGATCACCATCTTTTGTTGGTGAGTAAAAATTGACTTTCCAGTTGAGGGGTCATTTGTATTTATAAGATTGACTTATTACAAACTAATGATTAATGTTTACAATAGAGGAGAAGGAGAATGATCCTTCTTATTTAATGTGGGTTCATTGGTAGTGGTAGGACGCCTCCTTTGGTGCTCGTGCCGAGTTTGCTTCGCTTAGATGATCCGATCGAAGTTGCGGTTGGAGTTCGAATGCCCGAGCTTAATGAGTATCAAGGCCGAATACACCAAGAAGGCTACAATGCAAGAGTTTGCAGAGCCAATGAGTCAAGAGTATCCAAATCAGAGAGTTCATATTAAGACTTTAAAATGCCAAGGGAGCTGTCCCAAAGAAGGTCCAGCCAGCCACTTAGAAGGTCAAGTTCTAAAAAGGCCAAGACCTAAGAAAGGGCTAAACCAAGTCAGCCCTTTAAAAGATCAAGTTCTCCAGAAGACCAAAGACCCCTTTCTCATGTAGCCAAGTGTGGCTATTTATAGAAAAGGATAGACATGGCTAATCCCTTGATTTGTGGGATATGGCCACGCTTAGGTAAGGAGCACCATGCTCCCCCCCTTAATTTATGGGATGTGAACACTGATGGGACAATGAGTACCATACTCTCTTCCTTGAAACATGGGATGTGACCACTAATGTGACCATTCCCATACCTCAAGTAGATGGTTGACAAGCTTGACCAGCCTTTAGGCGAGTCAGCAATTTTACATTAGGCGAGCTGGAGCATGCAGGCGAGTCGTCAATGTTGCAGGCAAACTAGCGACCCTACAGGTGGGCTGGTGACCCTACAGGTGTGCTGGTGACCCTACAGGCGAGCTGACAACCCTGCAGGTGAGCTGGCGACCCATGTAGGTGAGCTTGTGACCCTACAGGTAGGCTGGCGACTCTGCAGGTGAACCAAGGGTCTGCAGGCGAGCTTGGCCTGAATCAGGCGAGCTTAGCATTCAGGCAAGCTTCAAGCTGTTAGGCAAGTCTATGCAAGCGAGCTTGCCTTTGTGCAAGCCTGGATCATGCAAATGAGCTTCAAGCTCTCAGGCAAGTTCTACAGGCTAGGCTATGCAGGCGAGCTTGCCTTATGCAGGCGAGCTCCATAACATGTCACGAAGAACAGATCATAACTTTCAAAACCGTAAGTCAGAATTTGGCGAATTATATATGAAAATCACCTATCTCGACGAGATGGAGCCGAAGAAACTAACCCAAAGGGTTTGTTTTACCTCCGTTCATTTTGTCAAATTTCTTCCGGTTTGAGAGATATCAGTGTTTTCCCCCTTTTTGCTATTTCGGGCGAGCTTTTAGCAGTCTTGTTCTAAACTTCTCTGATAGGGATTAAAGATAATTTGGCGAATTCTTTTTTTAAAAAAACATTCTTTAAAATAATTTTGTTACCAAATAAAATTCTTTTAATTTATGACAACTATTCTGAAAATGCTACTCACCACACATCTATAATTCAAATCAACAACATTCACCAACGGCCTACGCAATTAATTATAATACAATTAATCTACTCATATAGAATGTAAATATCAAAACGATAAAAAGGAGAGGCTAGATCTTGCTTGCGACGCAGATCCGATCTGACGTGAGAAGTGGGGTTTGTCGGCTCGGGCTGACGTCGACGGCTCGGCGCGGCAGAGGAGGCGGCGGCGGCTGCTGACGACGACGGCTCTACGGCTGGGCTGCGGGGCCGGAGGCGGGCGTGGAGCTCGGCTGTCGGGGCTGTCCGTGACGAAAAGAGCGACGGCTTGGAGCAGATCCGCGTCAGATCTGAGTGGCGGAGGCTGGCCGGAGTTTTGTTGCGGGGCTGAGAGGAGGCGGGTTCGTCGTGCGGCCAGAGACGGCGTCGGGCTACTGTGATGGCTGCGGGAGGGGAGGTTGCGAAGACGGAGCATGCGGAGGTTCAGGCGGGTTCGAAGGCGGCGGTTGCGGGGTGAGGTCGAGCACGGGGGCAGGGAGGAGGCTGATCTGGCTGCTGGCTATAGCATGGAGTTTGGGGAGCGGAGGATGGTGCAACGGCACTTGGCGGTGTTGGGCTTGAGCGCGGCGATGAGAGGGTGGTGAGGCTGGGGGTTCGTGGAGGCGTCGGAGGGGGAGAGACGGTGAAGGCGGCTGTGTTTGGGTGGTCGGGGAGAGAGATGAAGGAAGAGAGAGAGAGAGAGAGAGAGAGAGAGAGATAGATGATGCGGCGGCTGAATTGAAATTAAAACGAGAGAGAGAGAGGGAATAATATATATAGGATTATAATTAGGGTTAGGGTTTAGGTATTTAACTAAATAATTAAAATAATTATTACGGGTACTAAAAAAATTAACTAATTATAGAATAATTATCTACAAATAAAAACGTACATGTTATGATATTATAACAATTGATACGAAATAGTCGAAAAATACGCATATTGTACAATTAAACAAGAATAATTAACAAATATGATATATTTACTTATTTTTTAAAATCAAATAATTATGGGATAATTATATACACAGCAAAACATACTTGTTGTGCTAATATGATAGCTGATACGCAATAATTAAAATAATATAATAATTTACACAAATAATACGTAATTAATAATTTAACTCAATACACGAAATAATACGTAATTGTAACAATAATACAAAGTATTATTTAAAATAATACGTGATAGTACTGATAATACAACAGATTAATTTTAGAAATTTTTCTCACTCAAAATAAATTTATAGATATTAAAATCATTTATATAAATATAAAATTTGGAATTTATATCATAGAAAATTGCAGAAAATTAACAAAAATACAAATACTCTTCTAAAAATAATAATTAAATATTTAAAAATAATAGAAACCTATTTTAACTAGTATTAAATCTTATGATCATTACATCCTACTCCCATTAAAACAAATTCCGTCCTCAAAATTAAAATAACAAGGACGAAATATAAAGATAGATTAAATTTAACTCATATAATGATCAAAATATATTGCATATCCATAAATGAGAAAATTCATACAAGGCAATTTAAAATAAGATACAAGACATGACGGCTAAGATTCAGGAAATAAATAAGGGTATCGCTATCATATCTCAGACTTAGTTTCCCAAGTTGACTTTCCAGGAGAATCTGGGTGCCACATCATGCGAACAAGCGAGACGGTCTTGTTCCGGAGGCTCTTCTCCCTTCAGTCTAGAATCGCCACTGGCTACTTCTCGTATGTCAAATCGGATCGCACCTCAATCTCCGAGAAATCTACGACATGACTCGGATCTCCGACGTATTTTCGCAACTGAGAAACATTGAATATGTTATGCACTCCAGCCAGGGCAGGTGGTAATGCAAGTTGGTACGCCACTTCTCCCGCTCTCTCTAATATGTCAAAAGGTCCAACATATCACGGACTCAACTTCCCACGCCTTCCAAAGCGAATGGTGCCTCAGTTGGGGGAAATATTCAGGAACACATGATCTCCTAGCTGAAACTCTAAATGTCGGCGCTTTGCGTCTGCCCAATGCTTGAATCTATCCTGTGCTATGCGAAGTCGCTCCCGAATGATCCTGACTGCATCAACTGATTTGTTAACCAACTCTGGCCCAAAAATCTCCCGCTCACCAACATCGTCCCAACTAAAAGGAGAGCGGCACTTCCTCCCATACAATGCTGCAAAAGGGGCCATCCCAATGCTTGCCTGGAAGCTATTATTGTATGTAAACTCCACCAAATGCAAGTGATCTTCCCAAGACCCTTGGAAGTCAAGCATACAAGCTCTAAGCATATCCTCTAAAATCTGAATGGTCCTCTCTGACTGCCCATCGGTCTGGGGATGATAAGCTATGCTGAAACTGAGACTGGTCCCTAGACTCGCCTGCAAACTCTTCTATAACTCTGAAGTAAATTAGGTATCGCGATCCGAAACGATGCACACTAGAACTCCATGCAATCACACGATCTCCTGCAATACGAGAGATTTACTAACACTCTTGGAAAGGAACTCGTTGAAATATGTAGAGATAAATAATTACCTCTATGTATCTCTGAGCAAGATGCTTCGTCGACTGTTCTACTTGGAAAGGAATGAAGTGAGCCGATTTGGTTAATCGATCTACGATCACCCAAACAGCACCATTTTGTCTAGTGCTCCAAGGTAAGCTAGTAACGAAGTTCATGGTGACATACTGCCACTTCTATTCCGGAATAGGCAATGGCTGCAAAAGACCTGCTATGCGCTGATGCTCTACCTTCACCTGCTGACATACAAGCTACTTAGCCACACTACGAGCCACATCTCTCTTCATACCACACCACCAAAAGTTTAGCTTCAGATCCTTACACATCTTCGTACCTCTAGGGTGAATAGAATATGGTGAACTATGAGCTTCCCTCAATATCTCCTCTTGAACATCTCCTCCCGGTACGCAGATACGACTCCCAAATCATAAGGATCCATCCTCATGAACAACAAATTCCGGTCGAAGACCAGCCACTACTAACTCTCTGCACTTCTGAAGAAATGGGTCACCTGCTTGAGTTGCTTTGATTTGCTCGACTAGTGTTGATTGAATCTGAAGATTCGTCAAAGAAGCGGTGACTCCTGGATGAAGAACTTCTATACTCATATCCCTCACTTCCTGCTGAAGTCTCCACTGAGCCGTGAGGGTCATGATTGCCAGCAAACGACTCAAAGCATCTGGTACCACATTGACCTTGCCAGGGTGATACTGAAGGTCAATGTCGTAATTCGCCATCAGCTCTAACCATCGGCGTTGCCTCATGTTGAGCTCCTTTTGAGTAAATATGTACTTCAAGCTCTTGTGGTCAGTGAACACCTTCACTTGCTCTCCCAACAGATAATGCCTCCAAAGTTTAAGGGAAAAATCACAGCTGCCAACTCCAAGTCATAGGTAGGATAATTCTGCTCATTCTTCTACAACTGACGAGAAGCATATGCTACCACATAACCATCCTGCTAAAGAATGCATCCTAATCCTCTACCTGATGTGTCGCAAAACACCTCAAAGTTCCCACTCTTATCTGGTATTATCAAGACCGGGGCTAAAATCAGTCGAGACTTTAACTCCTCAAACGCCTACTCACAAGCGTCGGACCAGACAAACTTAATATCCTTCCTCGTAAGTTATGTCATCGGCTCTAAAATCTTTGAAAAATCTCTGATGAAGCGATGGTAGTAACCATCTAATCCAAGGAAGCTCTTAATATCAGACACTGACTTAGGGGTAGGCTAATCCTTCATTGCGGATACCTTTTCCGGATCCACTAATATGCCATCTCCTGACACCACGTGTCCCAGAAACGCTATACGATCTAGCCAGAACTTACACTTACTATACTTGGCAAATAGCCGATTCTCTCTCAAGGTCTTCAACACGTACCACAAATGTTCTGCATGCTCCACTTCACTCTTAGAGTACACCAAGATATCATTGTAGGATCTGAAATAGATACACTTTAACACTAGAGGGGGGGTGAATAGTGTTCTTTTAAAACTTATGCAAAGTATATTATAAATTGCAAAGAAAAATGGCAATCTCAGAAAATCACAATCACAAACACAAGGATTTATACTGGTTCCACCAATCCGGTGTACATCCAGTCCCCAAGCAAATCCCGCTTGAGATTTTCCACTATGATTTTGAATAAACTTACAAAATCAAACGCAAACATGACCAATTTGCAAGTCCCTGCAAATTGCAACACCAATTGACAAACACCTTGTCAATTTGAACACCAATCTCTACACCAAGAGATCAACCCTCTCAAACCCGAGAGAAATCCTTTTGAAGCAAGAACACAATTGATCCTATAAGCCTTGAATTTGTAGTAAAGTGCAACAGTGGCTTAGGATTCTTTTAACCTCTGTAAATTGCCTAAATGATAGGTATTTGATGAATGTTTAAAGGCAATTTCAGAAACTTCTCTTTTTCACAAAATCTGAATATTTTTCACTTGAAAAATTGCACAAAGATCAAAGCTTATGGGTATGTATATCTCTACAATTTTTCTGAATAAATAAACTATTTATAGCCCTTGAAAAGACAAATTTTTGAACTTTAAAAACGTTTAAAAACGGCTACAAACAGTCATAAATTTAAACTTTAAAATCTAGAAAAACTGTATCTGTAGTCGATAACTATTGACATTAGTCGACTACACTAAGTTCAAACAGACTCTGTGTATTCAGAATATTTCTCAGTAGTCGACTACAATGCTCATTAGTCGACTACACTGTAATTTGATAGAAACTGATAAAATAAAATTTGAGTTCAGTAGTCGACTATAATGATGATTAGTCGACTACACTGTAAAATAACAGAAACTTATGTTTCTTTCGAACACCTGAGTAGTTTACTATAATCTATTGTAGTCGACTATACTGTAAATTGACAGAAACATGTATTTGAGTTTTATACATGAGTAGTCGACTACTATTCTAATTAGTCGACTACTTAGAATAAAAATTCTGCTATAAAAAGTTTTTATAATCAAGTTTTAACTATAATTCTAATGGTTAACATAAGGGATTTCTATAGTTAACCAACACACTAAGCCTGTGTTAGTGTGTTCTAATATTTTGTGTGTGTGCGTGTGTGTGATCAAGGCTTGTACAATCATTCTAAGTAAAGAAAATGTAAAATACATTATCTCATTTGTTCTTCATCTTCTTCACTTCAAAATACCTTGAAATCAACTTGCACTTGTACATATTCTGATATTGAAATCTGCATATAAAAGTTAGTGCACATACTGTATAAATTATTATCATCAAAACACTATCATGGAGATATGATATTCAACAATCATCAATAAAGACTTCCACAAACTTGTTCAACACATCATAGAATACCAGATTCATTAGGTTCATGAATGTCGCCAGCGCATTAGTCACACCAAATGGCATCACTAAGAAATTATAATATCCATATCTCGTCCGGAACGCAGTCTTGGGGACATCAGAATCCTTAACCTTCACCTGGTGATACCCGCTCCGCAAATCTAGCTTAGAAAATACTCTCGATACTCCCAATTGATCGAAGATATCATCGATACGGGGAAGTGGATACTTATTCTTCACTGTCACCGCATTCAACTCCCAGTAGTCGATGCACATCCGCTTGGATCCATCATTCTTCTCCACAAACAACACAGTTGCTCCCCAGGCCGATAAACTAGGTCGTATCAAGCCTCTCTGCAGAAGATCATCCAACTGAGTCCGAAGCTCGGCCAACTCAGCTGGGGGCATGCGATAAGGGGTCTTAGAGATCGGCGCAACTTCAGGCTCCAAATCTATAGAAAACTTAATCGCTCGATCCGGTGGCAATCCGTAAATATCATCGGGAATTACATCTTCAAATTCTCGAACTACAACTGGCTTCTCAGATTCCACTTGCATTGCAGCTAACGTCGCTTTCTTTGGTCTAGCTCTGTACTCCACAGGTCCGGTTGATGTACTGCCACTAAGGAACCCAAATCTTGGGTGATCCGGTATCTCGAATACTACGCTCCGACGACGATAATCAATGGTGGCAAAGAACGACCCAAACTAATCCATCCCAAATATTGCATCAAAGCTCAGCAAATCAATCACTAGAAAGTCTACAAAGAGTTCTCTCCTGTAGATAACCACAGGACATGCTTCATAACCACTGGATGCTACTAAGACGCCACTACTAGTGTTGATATTCTAGCCCATAGTTAGAAGAGATATAGGAAGAGAGTGGGCACTCACAAATTGATGAGACAAGAAACAATGGGAGGCCCCAAAATCAAAGAGTGATAGAGCAGGGACGGAAGAAACAAGAACCTTGCCTATTATAGGAGGATGTAAATGCAACTAACTTAGTATTCATAAACAATCCTATCATGATATCATTATGTGATGCTAAATAAGGAAGTTCACATGCAAATAAGACTAAGATGAACAATTCTTACCAGTGATAATCTGGTCGTTCGTCTCAGCCTCTACGGCTGACATCATAAACATCTGTCGCCGAGGTTGTTGTCTGTGTGGCACTTGATATACTTGTTGCTGTGGGGGAAGTGGCCCTACTCGAGGATAAGATATATGCTGAGGCGGTGCTGCCGGGGCTGATCAAGGTGGAGCTGGAAGAGCTGCTCGAACTAGAGGTGGGGGCAAACGAGCATGCTGCTGCTGAGGACAGTCTCGACTGATATGACCGGGGGATCCGCAGGTGAAGCACAAACGAAGACGCCTGGGACAATCCTGCTTAATATGCCCGGCATGGCTACAATAGGAACACTTCACCGAAGGCTGGCTCTGAAACTACACTCCAGGATGCTGATAAGGGTGAGCCTGATGAGATGGCTGACGCTGGGAATGCTGCTACCTTTGCAGAGCCTGCTACTGCTATCTCGGAGGGGACGCTCGTCATTCCGTGTCGGAGCTACTGGTGTTCTGCTCTGAATCACGTGTGAGTCTTCAGGTTCCTTATGCACGCTCTCAATCTCGCGTGCCTCATCTAGTATTGCATCATGGGTCGCCAAAGCTCAACCTACCAGAGCCATCCTAATGTACTTGTCCAGACCCTTCTGAAACTGATACCTCCTAATCGTAAGGTTTGTAACCAAGTGGGGAGCATATCGGCTCAAAGAAGAAAACTCGACATCGTACTCATCAACTGTTTGCCCTCCTTGCTTGAGCTCAACAAATCTTCGTAGGAGTTCATCCCGGGCTGACTGAGGAAAATATTTCCTATTGAAGCGCTTGGTGAACGTCTTCCATAAGATGGGCCTCTCCAGATGAGTCTTCTTAGCTGCACACCACATCCGAGCGGTATCGTTGAGCTGAATATCCATGAGGTCCACCCACTCAGCATAGGCAATGCGAATCACCATGAGAATAATCTCAGTGACCTTGAGAAACTCCTCTATTGCTAAAGGTCCCTCGGCACCTGAAAAGGAAGGAGGCTGCATGTATCGAAACTCTCTAACTCCAGACTCTGGGCGAGGGGGAGGCTGATGCTGAGGCTCCCTGTGTTGCTGTCTAGCAGGTGCTGTTGATTAGTGACTAATCCCTGAATCATCGCCAGAAGTTGGTTTTGGATCCACTTTGGGCTGTGGGGCACTGCTACTACACGGGTTACTAAAACTACGAGTACCCACCATGGTTCTAAAGGAAAACGAGGATCAAAGAATTAGGGTTAAAATCAAAACAATATATTAGAAAATAGAAGCTAAAACAAAGCTAGAAAGAAAATAGTATAAGAACTTAATTATAGTCTTACGGATAAAATATGATATGTATCTAAATTGTCTACTATATTCTTACTAGTGAGGACTCGGGACCGGAACCTGCATGGGCCACCAACAAAACCTGTCACGCCCCGCTTCCCAAAATACTCGGGAATCGGAACGTGAACAAGTCCGCGACGTATTAGATTGATAAGAAATATACACTATTTTTTTTCTTTTTCTTTTCCTCTCAATCTAATACGCTAAGCGTCAAATACATAAATCTCAATCACAGATCCTCGATCACAATAGCAAGAATATAAAGACAATCAAGAATAAGAAATAAACATGTCATCCATCGTAAATCATCCCAGACATAAAAATATGGGTCAAACATACTCTTATTATAAAAATGGTCCAACTAGGAATAAAAACACATAGTCTATGATAAAATAAAAATACTGATAAAATAACTGAATCCATCATCAAACTAAGGACAATACTATAAAGAGTTCTAATGTTTATCAGCTACTACAGAAAAGAAAAACACGTCTAGGCTTCAGTTTGTTCTTCCACTCCATCGGAAGGACATTCTGGCTGGGCATACACTTGCTCGGCTGCATCATCGAACCGAACTTATTCGTCTCCTAAGTCTGACGCACACCAGAGAAAACAGGTGTACGTCAGCGTGCATGGCACACGACAAGATCTCACATGAATAAATAAAATGGTCTAACGACCCATGCTATAGCAATAATAATACTAACAAGAAAGACAATGATACATGTAACTGGAAATCTAATGGTAACATACATCTATGTGAATACAATAACTGGGTCAAATACTACCAACCTAAAGCTCAGTGGTCCACATCTCACACAGAGTCAATGCTCCTGTCATCGGATAACTGGCTGTTCACAAATCCCCTACGTGCATCTAATCCCGCTACACATGCGGCCAAGGGACTACACGTAAACCATTTTCAGCCTGGTCCGGACTCAAGCAAAACTCGAGTGACAAAACGATTCCATTGACTAAAGTGATGTACACACTTCACTTTAGCCCTACAAACCAGTCCCAGTGGCGACACTAACCACTGGTGTAAGCCTGGAAGATACATCAACAGTCTAATCCGATCACTTGAACACTAACTTCCTCATCCCAACTCTTCTTGTTTTTCTAAGTTAACCGTAAACTCATTAAAAACTCGGGTTCACCGCCTAATCAGTCAACACACTCACACATGTCACTAAGTCTGTTCATGACGCACAAGGCTACTAAATCATGAACTACTAAGGTTCTCAACACGTTAACAGATCATGAGATAATATGGCAAGTTAAACATGATTAAGTAGGGTTATGAAGCAGAAATGAGAACTTTAATGAACATGAAATGCATAAACAAAATACTATAGCATGAATGCAATACATGAGGGGGCTTCATTATTATCTTACCACTGGGATGTCTGAACTTCTTATACAAATTATCTGTACTTACGTATTCTCTAATATAATAATACGGTAAAAAGAAAAGTAAAAACCGATGTCGTTTTGCACATGAAATATCGCGTTCTACGACGATCAGTCATACTATCATAATAATAATATTCTTTTTTCCAAAATTATTCTTTAAAACTATTTCTCATTATAATTAATTTAAAGAAAAAATATTTATGTAATATATATATATATATTAATTCCTTTCTACATGAAAAGTAATATTTTCCTATTTTATAAATTTCCCTTAATTAATTTCTTTTCGATGAAATTACGTAATTTCTAATTTAACACCTCACTTGTCATTTCAAAATAAGATTCTAAAATAAATCTTTTTCCTCGAAATAGATTCTTTCTTTTTTAAAAAAACATTCTTTAAAATAATTCTGTTACCAAATAAAATTTGTTTAATTTATGACAACTATTCTGAAAATGCTACTCATCATACATCTATAATTCAAATCAACAACATTCACCAACGGCCCACACAGTTAATTATAATACAATTGATCTACTTATATAGAATGTAAAAATCGAAACGATAAAAAGGAGAGGTGAGATCTTGCTTGCGACGCAGATCGGATCCGACGTGAGAAGCGGTGTTCGGCGGCTCGGGCTAACGACGACGGCTCGACGGCGCCTCGACGCGACAGAGGAGGCGGCGACGGTTGCTAATGACGACGGCTCGACGGTAGGGCTGCGGGGCCGAAGGCGGGCGTGGAGCTCGGCTATTGGGGCTGTCTGTGGTGGCAAGGGCGGTAGCTTGGAGCAAGTCCGTGACGGATCTAAGTGGCGGAGGCTGGTCGGAGTTTTGTTTTAGGACTGAGGGTAGGCGGGTTCGTCGTGCGGCCAAAGACAGCATCGGGCTGCTGTGACTGTTTTGAGAGGGGAGGTTGCGAAGACGGAGCACGCGGAGGTTCAAGCGGGTTCGAAAGTGGCGGCTACGGGGTGAGGTTGAGCACAGAGGCAGGGAGGAGGCAGATCTGGCTGATTGCTGCAGCGTGGAGTTTGGGGCTCGGAGGATGGTGCAGCGGCTCTCGGCGGTGTTGGGCTTGAGCATGGCGATGAGAGGGTGGTCAGGCTGGGGGTTCGTGGAGGCGTCGGATGGAGAGAGATGGTGAAGGCGGCGGTGTTTGGTTTGTCAAGGAGAGAGTGTTCGCAGGAAAAATTGTTGCTTTCTTCATTACTGATTCCATTGCACACTTGGTAATTGTTTATCGATTACAAAGATCCGGTCTTTTTATAAGATCCGGTTACAACAAAAATCAAATAAAAAGAAATGAAAATTATAACTTTGTTTCCTTGTTTGTCGAACAAATCACGAGCTCCTGTTTTGCGGTCGCTCGCTTGCGTGGATTGTTTGCCTGCGCCGGGGTTTATCCGTGGACCACC
>BQKN01063131.1:139475-154049 GCA_022839385.1 Asparagus kiusianus
ACCTCAGGGTGGCTCGGCTCATGCCGAGCCACCCTGAGGTGGCTCGGTTTCGGCCAAGTCCCCTCGGGTGTTGTTCGTTCCGGTCTTTTCCGCTGTTTTCGGTTTGTGGTTGACTTGGTCTGGAATCGATTTGTTGACTTGATTCCCCGAACTGTTGGATTGGTTCCGCACGCGAATTCCATTGCTCGTGTGCAATTCCTTGACCTCGTCGCATCGTTACTCGATGGTTCGTTGTTTTGTCGAATCACCACGCCGAGCTGTGCGAAGGGTCCTATAGGCAATTTTATACGCCTACAGAGAGATGAAGGAAGAGAGAGAGAGAGAGAGAGAGAGAGAGAGAGAAAATAGATGAGGTAGCGGCTGAATTGAAATTAAAACGAGAGAGGGGGGAATAATATATATAGGATTATAATTAGAGTTAGGGTTTAGGTATTTAACTGAAATAATTAAAATAATTATTATGGGTACTAAAAAAATTAACTAATTATAGAATACTTATCTACAAATAAAAACGTACATGTTGTGCTATTATAACAATTAATACGAAATAGTCAAAAAATACGCATATTGTACAATTAAACGAGAATAATTAATAAATAAGATATATTTACTTATTTTTTAAAATTGAATTATTATAGGATAATTATATACACAGTAAAACGTACTAGTTGTGCTAATACGACAGCTGATTCGCAATAATTAAAATAATATAATAATTTATACAAAGAATATATACGTAATTAATAATTCAACATAATACTCGAAATAATACGTAATAGTAACAATAATACAACGTATTATTTAAAATAATACGTGATAGTACTGATAACATAACAGATCAATTTCAAAAGATTTTACCGCTCAAAATAAATTTATAGATATTAAAATCATTTATATAAATATAAAATTTAGATTTTATATCATAGAAAATTGTAGAAAACTAACAAAAATACAAATACTCTTCTAAAACTAATAATTAAATATTTAAAAATAATATAAAACTATTTTAATTAGTATTAAATTTTACGGTCAATACAGCATCACAACACCTCCTAGATCCGCTAACTATGCATTCATGTAGACGATAAATATTTTATCATTGCTTGGAATAACCATTACTGACGCTGTATCCAATTTTACCTTTAGAGTCTCAAAGGCTTCCTGGTACTTCGTGCCCCCAATCAAACTGTACACTCTTATGCGTAAGGTGTGTAAGTGGTGTTGCAATCTTTGTGAAGTCTTGAATGATTTTCTTGTAATAGCCGGCCAAACCTAAAAAATTACGAATCTCTATAACTGTCTTCGGTGGCTCCCAATCAAGTCTTACTTTCACTTTAGCTATATCCACTACAATACCCTCCTTGCTGATAATATGGCTAAAAACCTCACCTCGGAACTGATGCTCCCGCAAAGTTTGTAATGTCAAACGAAGAAGCTGCTCGTGCTCTACCTCTAATCTCGAACATAAGGATGTTATCGATAAAACAACCACAAATTGGTCCAAACATGGACGAAAAATCCAGTTCACCAACGGGTGCATTGGTCAGCCCAAATGGCGTGACAAAAAACTCGAAAGACCTATATCAAGTCAGAATTGCGGTTTTAGGAATATACATTCCCCACACTCGCAACTGAAAATAATCAAAACGAAGATCAATCTTCAAAAAATGCTGCGCTCCCTGTAGCTAGTCGAGCAAGTCATAAATCCTCGATAGTGGATACCTGATCCGAGAAGTGACCTTGTTCAACTCACTATAATCTATACATAATTGCTTGCTATCATCCTTCTTCTCCATGAAGAGAACCGGTGTTCCCATGACAACAACTCTGGAAAATGAAACTCTAAGATAATAACTCATCTAGATGAGTCTGAGCTCCCTCATCTCAATGGGTGCCATATGATAGGGTGATCGGAATATCGATACGGTGCATGTTGCAACTCGATGCAGGAAAACAACCTCTCTCATTGGAGAAAATCTTAGTATGTCCTGAAAAACATCCTGATACTCTGAGACGACTCCAGTCTCGTTCAAATCTGCACCCCGATCCTGTATCATCACCACCTCGATGTATGTCAGAAATGACTCCGCATTGAATGCTCACAAGCTGACTGTCTTTGCAAAACAGTCTATACTAGCATGATAGGATGATAACCAATCCATACCAAAAATAGCATCAAACATCGGACATTCGTAGGACGATTAAATTGAGCAAGGACTCAGACTCGTCTAAACTGACGACACATCTCCTATAGATACTCTCTAAGAGAGACATCTTTCCTAAAGAAGTAGAAATTGAAAATAGAACACCTAAAGGCTGTGCTACAAGCAGATGTCTAATCATGATATCATGATAGATAAAAGAATGTGAAGCTTCTAAATCAACAAGATTCGTGATGGGAAGGAAATCACTAAGAAAGCTCCGCTCGCACCATGATCACGCATTATGACTGCATAAACCTTGCCGGTGGCTGGCGATTGCTACGATGATGGTGATGGAATATATGAGACTGTCTGTCTCTCAGGAATCTCCTGGATGGCATGAATCTGGCCTACTAGCCCATCAATCCTCAAGACGGCTAGAAGTGCCTCAAATCCTCTGCTACTTACCGTAACCGCGGCCCTGAGACTACTGATTTTGACCTTCGTCATGCTAGCCTCCTACTTGTGTACTATGACAATTGTAACATGTACACTGAATTCTGTGCTGCTACGATGCTCTCGAATCATGTTGTAGGTTGTGCTCCCTTCTTATGCCATCCTTGTTGTCAGCATCAAAAATTGTCTATAGGTCCTCGCACACGGCTCGAGATAGAGAGAAGATGAAGAACATCGCTATCCGAGTCACAGGAGCTCATTCGACGATGACAAACACATGAAGTGAGTCGACAGACCATACGAAGTAACGAAACTTCGAAATAATGGGAACAAGAGCTGATCGGGAGCCCCGCGTCGTTGACTAAAGGCGGAGCACCCCTCGTATCCCATTTACTTTACATATGATTCAATCATGGGAGACTATATATCTCCTTGCTAGCTTTCCAACGCATATTGAATCACGTAATTCCGAGTCCGGACAATGAATTTACGGTGGAAACAAACACGACGAACCAAAACCAGAAAAAGCCAAACTGAGACACCCCGTAGTGTCTTGGCTTGGCCAAGACACTTATAAGTGTCTCAGCCAAGCTGAGACACTTCCAAGCATCTCGGCTTGGCTGAGACACTCTTGAGTGTCTTGGCCAAGCCAAGACACTCTCAAGTGTCTTGGCTTGGCCAAGACACTCGGAAGTGTCTGCAATACAAAAAAATGCTGATTTTGGTTGTTTTTAGCGGTTTTTCGATCATTAACCATCTGGATTTGCTCCAACTGATCTGATAATATGGTTGAGTGGTTTCAACTGAAGATAAGAGGGAATCAGTCGTTCTTATCCGAATACAGGGCTCCTGAAGCCTATAAATACAGCCCCATGGCCTTCATTTTTTCAGATCTGTAATTCTCGAGTGTTAGCAAAGCCCTGTCGGATTGAGGACTGAAGAGCCACGAATTTCAGAGAGGAGGATGAGACTTCAGCGGATTCTTCGGTATAAAGAAGAGGAGTTCGTCAGATCTGCAGCCCGGTTCATCCCTTAAGATTACCCCGTTGTGGTGATCTTAAGAAGAGCAATTATCTCACTGTTGCCGAGATAAGCGTTTCGGCTTCTTGATTCCTTTGAGAATCGACGAAGCTCCGGACCTGATCTGATCATTCGGTGGTCCACGGATATCAACATCCCCATCATAGCTAAGATCCCACGCAAGCAGAAGACCGATAAACGATCTCTGTGCTGTTTGAAGAGAATTGTATTTTCATTGTGTAAAAGTCTTATACAAAGACTATCTTTTTGTGTTTTATTGTAACGACTGAAGTTATAATGAGTACCTCAATGAAGAAACCAATTTTCTCCCCAAACAAGCTGGCGACCACAGTGGGAGCCAACAGCCTCGCTGCCGAGGCTGTTATGCCGCAGCCGACGATCAAGATCCTGGTATTCGAAGAGGTCAAATACGAATTCGACCAGTAGAAATTCGAGGAATATATTTCCTCCTCCTCCTCCAGATCTTCTTCTTGCAAACATAGGAAAACCACTACTGCGAAGAACGTACCTTCAGATCCGAAGACCAGGGGTGTTGATCTAAACCCGAATGCAGTAGAAGACCCCTCTCTGGCCTCCAAAGAAACTAGATCCAACGTTCGTGACAACTCCTCGAAAGTCAAGGAGTTGCCCGTTGAAAGTGCACTAGTGCTGACGAAGAGGGCTCATCAAAGGCGCCGTTAATATCTTGCCCGTCAATTTGCCAAGGCTTTGGAGCCTATTGACGGGACCTGCTATGATGCGGATCTAAAACTCAGAAGGCGCCAAGTGTTCTAGCAGCAAGCAAACGCCTCCTCCTCCAAACCAGCAACCAACGAATGGGTTCATGTCAAACAGAACCATTCCACTCTAGAGGAGCGCATTCAGAAGCATCACACACTTCTTACATATGCCCGGATCCTGGTGCGAAAAGCACAAGAAATGCAAAAGTAAGAGGCGGTTAAGAGATAGCCGAGATCCAAACAAATTTGGATGCCAAAGGCTAAATCAACGCCTAAGGCAAAAGCAGGTGACGTTGCTCCCCAGCCTTCGTTAACTTCGGATCCTGCTCCTTTCGCTCCCACGCCCCCGGTAGGACCCTACGGCGGTATGAATCTCTCCAGAGTTAGAATTCCATTGAAGGATCGCCTTAGTCCTCAACATGTAGACCGAGGTAAAACTCCTATTAAAGAATGCTTAGGCCCAGTGAAGGAACCCCGAGCAACGCAACAGGCTGGGGGTCGCACGCGCCCTTATGACAATATGAAGCCTTCTCATAAGGGGAAAATTCTAGCAACTGACCGTATCGGAGATCGAGTCGAAGGCCAGGAGCCTGTTAAGGTTTCACCCTCAGAAGGTGTGATTCCAAACGTGTGACTCCTGCAGACACCAACAAGGAGTTATTTACTCAGAAGAAAACACGTCAGACAGAGGAACGCGTTATACCTAAGAATTCATATAAACAGCCGATAGGTTGCTCTGACCGTAAAGTCGATGAGTTGTACTATCGGGCTGGGGGTACGAATAAATCTCAAAAGAGAGGTACCCGAGAAGCAGACTCTCACTGTCCGTGTACCAAAATTATTAGGGTAGTCTTATCAGCGTGTAGCTGCCCCAAGACCGCTCCATAGAGGGTCTCGATATTCCAAAGGCTTTCCTATGAAGCATCGGAAACCAAACCAAGGCGTTTCCATAGAAAAAGATCAGCTGCACGAGACGACGAACTCCCAGAGGTCACTATTAATATGGCTGATAAAGGAAAGTCAACGCGAAGTTTCAGTTCTCGTCATTTTTCGGACGTATCCTAACGTATAACTCGGTTACGCACAGGAACTACTATGCGTAGGGACTGTCAGAGGATGAATAGCGGATTATCCTCAGATGATGAAGCATCAGATGTGAACTCTGTCATCGCTTCTGACAATACGGTGTCCAACATAGGACAATCTCGTGAGGTGTTCATGATCAACGCTGAGCAAATGACCAAGATCATCGAGGATGCTTTAGCTAAGCAAAAAGAGAACTTCAAGTTCGAATTAGAAATAGCCATGATACAGATGAAGGAAGAGCATGACCGACAGATACAGGCTCTATCCAATCAACTTGGTGAATCTAGCCGCCGCACCCAGAACACCACAGTTGACGGCGATCCAGAAGTGAACGAAATCATCATGGCCGATGCACCCTCCAAAAATACTGGGGGTGGTTCAAATGCGTCTCCTACAAATAACAACGCTGGGGGTGGTCCCGCTAAAGATAATAATGTGGGGGTGACCATATTGTTCCTCTCGGAAATCATCCAAAACATGATACAGACGAGGACGAGAAGATGAAAGACCTTGAGAGTAAAATTAACGCTCTAATGTCTGCTCGAGAGGTAAAAAATACCGGCATTCCGTGTCCTTACCCGAAAGAGTGGGATTCGATCCCGTATCCAGCGAAGTTCAACCTGATCAACTTCACATCGTTCGACGGGAAGAGCTCGCCCACTCAGCATCTAATCTACTTCAAGTCCCACTTGAGCACAATCTCCGACAATGAAGCCTTAATGGTTCGGTCATTCGTCGGCACCCTTCGTGAGCCTACCTTCAATTGGTACCGCCGTCTCAAGCCTAGAAGTATCAACAGTTGGGACGGTATGGAGAGCTCATTCCTTGATAACTTCTTTGACGATGATGCCGAGATATCCATCAGGACACTCTTTGAGGAGAAACAGGAAGACGAAGAGACAGTCGACGACTTCATCAAACGTTTCCGAAATAAGGCAATGAATTACCGAGATCCGATCACGGAGGACTTCATCCTCCAAACACGTCATAACAACCTATCTATTGAGATATTGGAAGTTATGGGAGTCGCACCATCCAACACATGGAAAGAGTTGAAGATGTGCGGAGAGCAGGCCAAACGTTCCCTCAGGAGGAAGAAAACCGAGAGAAGCCAACAAACGGCTAACTCTCCGAACTCAAGCTTCGTCTCCCGTAGTAAAGGGAAGACACATGCAGCAGTTGATGTTAATCAGACGTCGCAACAACAAACCCGAAGACAGCAAAAGACTTCGGATCCGAGACTCCAAAAAGAGTACTCATTCAAAGATGAAGATGTTCCAACTATTTTTGAATCCGTCCTTGAAAACAACATGATCAAGCTACCACCTATCACAAATCAAGAGGAAGCTGATAATATCTCGGATCCAAAATACTATGCGTATCACAGGAGGATCCTTCATCCCACCAACGATTGCTTTACTCTTAAAAATAGCATTCAAACCTTGGTTGAAGCCGGCATCATAACGCTCAATTAAGTCGAATGAACACTCCGAAAAGTATACGAGTATAAACTGCTCCTCAAAACTCCAACCGGTATATGAGTTTAAACAGTTTCCTTTCTTTCACGGGAAGTTCCTGGAGAGTGCCATGCCTGGTATTCTTAAGGATAACCCGGTCATTCAACTGAATACAATGATAAACCCAGTTTTGCAAAGAAAGCTGGGGGTAGATGATTCATGTAACGGGAAGTCCCCGGAAGAATACTAAATGTAATATTCTTAGGGATAACCTGATCATTACAAGCAAAGTGATAAACACTAAGCTCCCACTCAAACTCCCGCTACGTCTATGCACTCAACATTCTTATTGTTAGAGAACCGGACTTAGTATTCAGAATTTTAATCTTCTGTTTATTGACAATTATTAAACCCCTCTGTGTTAAGTATTTGTCACTTAACACTAGGAACCCCCTTTGAGTGATTTGTACGAATCAACACTCCCACTATGATTCGTACTCCCACTCTCACTGTTCACTTGGTCAAACCTTCCTACAGTTAGGACCACAACCAAAATCCCCTCTCGATTCCTTCAATGAACAAAAGGTCTACAAATTAAGTGGTCAAACCTATAAAAGTTAGGATTGTCTCAAATCCTCGCTCGATCAAACCTGTAGACAGTTAGGACCAAAATCAGAATTCCATTTCGATGAACGAAAGGCTTTCACTCTTTCCCCTTCGGTCAAACCTATAAAAGTTAGGACTGGGGTCGAAATTTCATTTTCGAATCAGGTAACTAATCCTATAAAAGTTAGGGTTATCTGAATCTTTTCGATTCTCGGAGTGGAGATCCCACTCCTAGTTTTACCTTTTTGGATTCTTGAGGTGGAGATCCTACTTCGAGTCTCCTTTGCAACTAAAAATAGAATATAAAATTCTTCCTCTTTAGTTTTGGGAGATCGAATATAAAATTCTTCCCCTCCCAATCTGGGTCCGTCTTTGCCCCAAGAGAAGGCACCGCTTATTCTCAATTCCAAATCCGTGTACTTTATGTACGGGGAATTTTATCACGAATCCTAAGTAGGGATAAGTCAACGTCTAACATGCGTTGCCGGTTTAGTCTTTCACCGATTGAAAAAGACCCCAGAATTCTAATCTGGGGAATTGTATCCCAAAGCCTAAGTAGGGATAAGTCAGCGCCTAACACGCGTTGCCGGTTAGTCTTTAACCGTAAAAAGGAAAAAAGCCCACATAATCGACATTGTGGCAGATTGTTATAATAACACCATAATCCGTGCATTACATGCACGGGGAATTTTATCCTGAATCCTAAGTAGGGATAAGTCAACACCTAACACGCGTTGCCGGTTTAGTCTTTCACCGATTCAAAAAGACACCAGAATTCTAGTATGTGGAATTTTATCCCGAAGCTAAAGTAGGGATAAGTCAGCGCCTAACACGCGTTGCCGGTTAGTCCTTGACCATAAAAAAAACAAAAGCTCACATATTCGACATTGTGGTATGTTGTTATTAATAACACCATAATCCGTGCCTTACACACGCGGGGAATTTTATCCCGAATCCTAAGTAGGGATAAGTCAACGCCTAACACGCGTTGCCGGTTTAGTCTTTCACCGATTAAAAAAGACACCAGAATTTCAGTCTGGGGAATTTTATCCCGAAGCCTAAGTATAGATAAGTCATCACCTAACACACGTTGTCGGTTAGTCCTTGACCGTAAAAAGGACAAAAGCCCACATATTCGACATTGTGGTAGGTTGTTATTAATAACACCAAAATCCGTGCTTCACACGCACGGAGAATTTAATCTCGAATCTTAAGTAGGGATAAGTCAACGCCTAACACGCGTTGTCAGTTTAGTCTTTTACCGATTGAAAAAGAAACTAGAATTCTAGTCTGGGGAATTTTATCCCGAAGCCTAAGTAGGGATAAGTCAGCGCCTAACACGCATTGTCGATTAGTCCTTGACCGTAAAAAGGACAAAAGCCCACATATTCGACATTGTGGTAGGTTGTTATTAATAACACCAAAATCCGTGCTTCACACGCGCGGAGAATTTTATTCCGAATCCTAAGTAGGGATAAGTCAACGCCTAACACGCTTTGCCGGTTTAGTCTTTCACCGATTGAAGAAGACACTAGAATTTTAGTCTGGATAATTTTATCCCGAAGTAGGGATAAGTCAGCGCCTAACACACGTTGCCGATTAGTCTATCCTGGTAAGAAAGACGAAGTCTACGTATTCAATATCATAGCACTAAGAGAGTTAACTCTCTTAGCACAATGTCACATGCAGAGCGGACTTAAATAATCCGCATGCAAGCCCGACTCAAACGGTAATCAGTAAAGGCGCATCAAATTCGTTGATGGCTGAGGATTGGCCAAAAATCTGAAGTCTACGTCTAACACACGTCACCGGGTAGTCTATTCCCGTAAGAAATACGAAGACTACGTATTCAATATTATAGCACTAAAAGAGTTAACTCTTTTAGCACAACGTTACATACAGAACGGATTTAAACAATCTGCATGCTAGCCCGACTCAAACGGTAGTTGGTAAAGGCTTATCAAATCCGTTGATGACTGAGGGTTTGCTAAAAATCCTATATATGCAAAAGTCATTAACGCACCAGCTTTATTAACTGGTCTCGTGACTCGAGCGTCCAACAACTTTGGGATAAGATCCATATCTGCAGATGAATCAGCTTTGACAGTTGGTCCTACAACCCTAATTGTTAGGACTGCCATGTTCCAATATCTTAAGAGCTTAAACTATGTATATTCCAGTAAACGTACGAGTATAAACTATGTTAACGTTGGACGATCTGAAACCCTAGGTCAACGCCGATCAACACGTAACCTTAGGTCAACACCAGTCAACGCGTTACGATAAAAAGTCAACGTCGGGCGATTCAAAACCCTAGGTCAACGCCGGTCAACGCGTAACCATAGGTTAACGCCAGTCCACACGTTGTGATAAAAAAGTCAACGTCGGGCGATTTAAAACCCTAGGTCAATGCCGATCAACGCATAATCCTAGGTCAACGCCAGTTGACGCGTTGTGATGAAAGTCAATACGAGTCAATATATCGTGATGGAGATAGTCAGTTCAAAGTTAACTCGATAATACGAGCCAAAATCAACTCACCGGTTTTGATTCAAGATTTTGACAATAGCCAGACGATAAACGTAGCGCCGAGAGAACTTCAGCTATTCGTCAAAACATCAAACAGATTGAAAATCGAAGGAGTCAAGAATCAAAGCTAACAACAGGTCCTTTTACACTGACTGAAGGTTGGACCGATCATATCCAAAGTATTTCAGGCTCATCTATAAAGAAACAAGACTGAAACACTTTGAAGGGGGTATCTGTAGGCGTCAAAAATTACCTATAGGTCCCCGCACATGGCTCGAGATAGAGAGAAGATGATGAACGTTACTATTTGAGTCACAGGAGCTCATTCGACAATGACAAACACATGAAGTGAGTTGACGGACCATACGAAGCAACGAAACTTCGAAATAACGGGAAAAAGAGCTGATCGGGAGCCCCACATCATTTACGAAAGGCGAAGCACCCCTCGTGTCCTATTTACTCTACATATGATTCAATCATGGGAGCCTATAGATCTCCTCACCGGCTTTCTAACGCATATTGAATTATGTAATTCTGAGTCCGGACAATGAATTTACGGTGGAAACAAACTCGACGAACCAAAACCAGAAAAAGCCAAACTGAGACACCCCGTGGTGTCTCGGCTTGGCCAAGACACTCAGAAGTGTCTGCAATACAAAAAAACACTAATTTTGATTGTTTTCGACGGTTTTTCGATCGTTAACTACCTGGATTTGCTCTAACTGATCTGATAATGTGGTTGAGTGGTTTTAACTGAAGATAAGAGGGAATCAATCGTTCTTATCCCAATACAGGGCTCCTGAAGCCTATAAATACATCCCCAGGGTCTTCATTTTTTCAGATCTAGATTTCTCGAGCGTTTATGAAGCCCTGTCGGATTGAGGACTAAAGAGCCACGAATTTCAGAGAGGAGGAGGAGACTTCAGTGGATTCTTCAGCATAAAGAAGAGGAGTTTGTCAGATCTGCAGCCACGTTCGTCCCTTAAGATTACGCCGTTGCGGTGATCTTAAGAAGAGCAATTATCTCGCTGTTGTCAAGATAAGCGCTTTGGCTTCTTGATTCCTTCGCGAATCGACGAAGCTCTGGATCTGATCTGATCGTTTGGTGATCCACGGATATCAACGTCCCCGTCGCCTAGATCTCACACAAGCAGAAGACCGATAAATGATCTCTGTGCTGTTTGATGAGAATTGTATTTTCATTGTGTAAAAGTCTTATAATAAAAAAACTATTTTTTTGTATTTTCATTGTAACAACTGAAGTTGTAATGAGTACATCGATGAAGAAACCAATTTTCTCCCCCAAACACTTGTTGCTGGCGGTAAAAATCCTTACCCCACTGTTGGGGCTCTCTAAATTCCACAATAGATCTCTTGCCCTTTCTATTGTCACTATGCTGGTTATGATTTCATAATTAACTACAGGCATATCTCCCCGCTTTAATTAGACTAGCTCTACGGCTTGTCAAAGAAGGAAACAAAATTTTCCCAAATAAGTGGTATTCGCTGCTCCGACAAAAATCTGAAGTCGGTGTCATCCTCTGGTACTATCCTCTAGGCTGAATATATGTAACTCTGCTTTAGTACTGAATCAACGTTAAGAAATATTCACATATTTCTTCCATTTATAGGCTGCACATGAGTTCGGTGTGCACTGAAACTATGGTGCTCTGAGTGTCTGATGTCTTTCTTATTCTTACAAAGACAAACCTCCTGCTCTGCTGCTCTATCAACAGCTGGTTATGGTGATGGTGAAATCGTTAGTATTGCCTCTTCAATAGGCACGACTGGTACAACTGGTAGTGGAACTCCAGAAAATGTAATGTGGCTCGTTACTCGTTCCTCGAGTATTGCTAGTATCTGCTTGTGCGAACGGTGTTACAAAGTCGATCAGATACTATGGAGCCTATTGTGGCTTAGGCTCTGCTTGTCCAGCTCTCCGGGTACGAGTGTTATCTCAACCGTATCCTCGTCATGATATTTATAATATCAAGAGGAGAGGTTAATAGACATAGTAAAAGAGGTCACAAATATATATACATAACATAAGGTACCACATAGTATTCACACAAATACTTTTTAATCAAAGTAAGGTAGTCATAAAAAAATTTGTAATTTTTGAGGTATACGTATTACGTCCTCACTCATTCTAATAATTCCTAGCGGACTCTATACATAAGTCCTAAAATACTCTATCTTAGTTCCACGACTCGATACAGGATGATCCTAACGATGCTGGAACTAGAGCTTTGATACCAAATATGACGTCCCCGGGTTCACACAAGGCAGCAGTCCAAGGTGAAACCAAGGATGCCAAACTTGCCATGCACCTATACTGTGCAATAACATGTTTCACCATCATAGAAATATCCCTCTAGTAGAAACAAATAAGACATTACAGGTACAAGAAGATATAAAAAAGATGAAGACAAGAAATAGAACACAAAAATATTTGATAAATCTCTAAATAATCAGGTCTCAACATATATAAAAGAAAATATGTCCAACAATCTAAAATAAATAATCCAAAACCTCAACTACAAGAGTCAACTAAAAAGTACATAAGCTCTCTCAGCTCTCAAAATGTAATACAAATCTAAACATCAACTAAAAATATAAACTGAACATCTGTGGAGCAGAACTACTAAACATATATGACGGTGATTATGCTAAAAATCTATCACCCTACGGCTCTTCAAAACTCTGCTCCGCTGCCTGAAAAGAAGTAAAAACCACAACGTCAGAGCGCTAACAAGACCATCTCCATCCGCCCCCAGGGGAAGGGCTACTAGGTATGATGGAGACTCTACCTATAAGTGCATACTCTACCTAGTTCATTTACCCTGTACTAAACTAGGGTTAATACTTAGAAACTCACAACACGAGACTGGTACGTCGAGCGAAATAATCCAAATAAGAAAACTCACATGTATATACCATATATCTCAAATTGTGAATCGCTAAATATTAAACTCCAAAACTAAGAATAAATGAATATAAGAAAAATAATACAGGAAATACCACATCATACATCTCCAAAAATATCTTATCAACTCCTCATACTACCCTTAGTGGGTAAAACAAATATTGACACACTTGTGTATCTAAGTTGTGAAATACTTTTACAATGGAGCATATCGATGATGCTAATATTCACCTACACTTAGGTTATTTATCGAATTGTCCTTCTCTGGAATACTTCAACTCATCGCACCCCCGTGTGGACAGATAAATAAATATGTTAGTTCATTACACTCTCGTGCGCGCCAATAACTAGGTATGTCAATTCATCACACTCCCATGCGGACCGGTAACTAAGTATAATAACTCATCGTATAACCATGCGGACCTATAGTTAGGTATATCAACCTCTGTACATCTTCGTATGGACTGATAGATGGGTATTTCAATCTCTGTGCATCCCCATGCGGACCGATAGATAAGTATATCAACCTCTGCGCATCTCCATACAGATCGATAAAAAAATATAGTCCATCTGCGGTCTCATTGTAGGACCCGACTAAAGCACTCAGAGTATAGTCCATCCGCGGTCTCATTGCGAGACTTGACTAACCCCACCCAATCGATCGTAATTGTAATATATATAATAATAGTCGTTACTCTTAACGATTGTAACCTATTTGGATACCCCATACAATGTAATCATGCGTACTCAATCCCCGTACGTATACTGTTCGAACTATGTGTGAATATCAGCTCACGCCTTGCACAAAAATGCTCACCAAACGAACACACAAGCAAAATGTCCAATCTTACAAATGTTGACCTGATCAATCGACCAACAACCTAATCGGTCGACTGATAGGGTTGTTCACAAAAAAATAGGGCAAACACAAGCCCATCAGTCGATTGATGCTTGCCATCAGTCAACTGATGACCTCCTGTCAGTCGACTGATGGAACTTACGAAAATACAGTTTGTTCTTCTCTCGTGTTTTCTTCAAAAACTCGGGTATTTATCAGATTATATGAATAAAACTTGATTCTATTATCATGTATACTTAACCAGGAGTTTGTTTAAACAAGATGAATCACATGAACACATAGATCTAGGGTTTAACATACAAAACAACCTAATTCTTGTTTATTTCGACAATCTAAAGCATATAAATCATACTAAAATATAATTAACTCATTAAAATAAACCCTAATGATCATGATCAAGTCAATATCTTAGTTTTAGATTCGTTCTACTGTTCTTGACATAAGATTTAATCATAAACATCACATGTAACATGTTTAACATTAGATTTAAACCCTAAACATAAAGTTAAACATATAAATCTCTTAAAAACATGATTTTTATTCAAGAGAAAGGTTTGTACAGAGGTGATCTTGCCTTTGCACATGTACAAGGCTCTAAAAAGAATAGCAAGTGATTACCCCATCGCCAAACACCGAAAATCTCGACTTTTCCTCGACGTTCTCCTCACAAACTCTCCCAAAAACTCACTTTAGGGCTAGGGTTTGAGAGAGAGGAAGAGGGGCTGCTAGGGTTTGAAACTCTGATGTAAAGATG
>BQKN01063134.1:0-11476 GCA_022839385.1 Asparagus kiusianus
CAACACGTAATGACAAAAGTCAACCCAAGCGGTTCCTAAACCCTAAGGCGGACGCCGGTCAACGCGTAGCCTTAGGTCAACGCCGGACAGCGCGTTGCGACAGAAGTCAACACGTGGCGACGAAAGTCAACACGTGACGACAAAAGTCAACCCAAGCGGTTCCGAAACCCTAAAGTGGACGCCGGTCAACGCGTAGCTTTAGGTCAACGCCAGACAGCGCGTTGCGACAAAAGTCAACACGTGGCGACGAAAGTCAACACGTAATGACAAAAGTCAACCCTAAGGCGGACGCCGGTCAACGCATAGCCTTAGGTCAACGCCGGACAGCGCATTGCGACAGAAGTCAACACGTGGCGACGAAAGTCAACACGTGACGACAAAACTCAACCCAAGCGGTTCAAAACCCTAAGGTAGACGCCGGTCAACGCGTAGCCTTAGGTCAACGCCGGACAGCGCGTTGCGTCAAAAGTCAACACGTGGCGACGAAAGTCAACACGTGACGATAAAAGTCAACCCACGCGGTTTCAAAACCCTAGGGTGTACGCCGGTCAACGCGTAACCCTAGGTCAACGCCAAATCGGTGCGTTGCGACAAAAAGTCAACCCCCAGTGATCCGAAACCCCAGGTCAACACGATGTGACAGGGATAGTAAGTTCAAAAGTCAATTCAATGACACGAGCCAAACTCAACCCACCAGCTGTAAACTCGAGACTCCGACGACGGCCAGGCAATAAATGCAGCGCCGGAACAACTTCGGTTATTCGACAAAGCACCGGATAAACCGAAGATCGAAGGAGCCGAGAGTTGAAGCGACCCACAGGTCCCTTATGCCGACTGAAGGCTGGACCAATCATATCCAAAGTATTCCGGTCTCTTCTATAAAAGAAACGAGTCCGAAACACTTTGGAGGGGGTATCTGTAGGCATCGAAAATTGCCGATAGGTCCCCGCACACAGCTCAGTGTCAACGAGCGAAGATTGAACGTCACTACCCGGCTCACAAGAATTCCAACGACGTCGGTAAACGCCTGAAGTGAACCGACGGACTACGTGAGCCGACAGAATGTCAGAATCACGGGGATACGGATTGACCGAAAACCCCGCGACCACCGCAATTGGGCCAACGCCCGCCATGCCCCGATCACCCCACTGATAATCCAACCATCGGGGCCTACAGAGCTCGCCGTCACGATTCCAACGCATCCGAAATCACTCAAATCCGAGTTCGGATGAAAAGTCAACGGCGAGTCAACGGCGAGTCAACGGCGGGACAACGGTGGCGTCTCAACTAACATAAAACACCCCGGGGGTGTCTGAAAAAATCCAAGACACCCCAAGGGTGTCTCGGAAAATCCAAGACACCTCAAGGGTGTCTCGAAAATTCCGAGACACCCCAAGGGTGTCTCGGAATTTCCGAGACACCCCTAGGGTGTCTTGGAAATTCCGAGACACCCAAGGGTGTCTCGGAAAATCCGAGACACCCAAGGGGTGTCTCGGATTTTTTGAGACACCCCACGGGGTGTCCTTAGTTATTTCAGCCACCCCCCCTCTTGGTTTCCTATAAATAGGCCCTCTAGGCCTCCATTCTCTGGGCTCGGATTTTTGGAGAAGAATTTCTGGTCTTGGGTTTAACCTCGAGATCTGAAATTTTGGAGAAGAGCAGCGAAGCCCTGCCGGATCAAAGAGCGAGAGGTCTTCATCTTTTCCTTCATTCACCCCCTTCTGTCCTTGGTGTTGCCCTTCGCAGGCGACACTAAGAAGAGCTAGTGCCTCGTTTAACCGAGACATAAGCTTTACACTTCTGAGATCTCACGCGGATCGACGAAGTTCTGCTTCTATATCCCACGCGGATAGACGAAGCTCTGCCGGATTTTCCCGGAAGGATCTTGAAGAGTCGGCGGTCCACGGACATCGACGTCCCCGTCACAGGCCAACAACCCACGCAAGCGAGACCGTACCAAACCGGGCTCTCGTGTTTATTTTCAGAAGAGTTGTAACCTTTTGTTTTCATTTTTTTTAACTCTGTTGTAACGCCTGAAGTTGTAACAGATACCGAATCAATGAAAACAGCAGCTTTTCACGAAAACAACTCTGTTGTAACGCTCAAAGTTGTAACAGATCTCGAAAAAAGAGAACATCAATGAAAACAACAACTTTTACCGGAAACAAGCTGGCGACCACAGTGGGAGCCGCCGACCTCGCTGCCGAGATCGGAGTGACGCAACCGGCCTTCAAGATCCGGGTGAATGAAGAGATCGAATACGAGTTCGATCAGAAGAAGTTCGAAGAGTACCTCTCCTCCTCCTCCTCCAGATCCGCCTCTCCGCATCGGCGCAGAAAGAACCCATCTCCAAAAAGGGCTTGCGGGATCTCCAACTCCTCAATTCAAGACCCCGCCGTCGCTGCTGCTACACTTGCACCACACAACGGCCTTGCGTCGATCAGTGTGGTCAAGAACGTAGATCCAACAGCACCAAAGGCAACGGGTGATGCTGCTCCAACTCCATCAAAGAGGGCGATCCAAAGACGCCGCCAACGCCTCGCTCAACAGCTCGCCAGGGCTAAGGAGTCGAAGGATGGAGTGCGCTATGCAGAGGATCTGAAGTCGAGGCAGCGACAAGAGCAACGGCAAGCAATCAACCTCCCCTCCAAATCAGAAGCAAACGAGTGGATCCGAGTCAAAAGGAACCGCTCCACGCTCGAGGAGCGAATCAAGAAGCGCCGTGCCCTACTCGCACAAGCCCGGCTCCTCCTAAAGAAGGCAGAGGAGATGCATCAAGAAGCGGTGGTCAAAACACCGTCCAAAGACAAACTGGTGTGGGTACGCAAAACAAACCCAACACCTCAAACCAAGAAGGGCAAGATTATCGCCCAGAGTTCAACCAAATCAGAGCCCGCTCCTCCTGTACCGGCACCCTCAACAGGGCCAGGTAAAAAAGGGGATCATTCAAGATCCCAGGTCCCTTTGACGAGTCGCCTCGGTCCCTTACCGGAGAACCGAGGAAGAATACCCGTCAAAGAACGGCTGGGACCATTGAAAGGTCCCCAAACTAAAATCCAGACTGGGGGTGGAATCAATCCCCCCAAGAATATTGACAAAGGGAAAGCCCCTATCACCGGCCGCACTGAATTGCGAGCCGAACTGAAAGAGCCTGTTCGATTTTTACGCTCCCAAAAGCGTAAAATTGAACGGGCCACTCTTGAAAAATCTAACCAATTTTTGCATTCCCAAAGGGAAACACACTCGTCTGAGGATGAGCGTGTTATACCGAGGGACATCCACCAGCACTCCGTAGGTTGCTCCAGCTATCAAGCTGATGAGCTGTACTACAGGGCTGGGGGTGTGGAAAAATCTCGAAAGAGGTACATGCAGGATATGGAGCCCCACTGCCCGTGTGCCAACATTATCAAGGCAGTGCTGTCCGAGTGTTGCTGTGCTCAAACCCCAACAAGAATCTCGGTGTTCGAGAGACTCTCCAAGCCGAAGCGTTTCCACAAGAAGAAATCGCTCCGCCGAGAGGATGAATACTCGAAAGTGTCAGTCAACATGACCGGCAGAGGGGGATCAACACCACGTCTTAACTCGGATCAGCTTGCCGAGGCATCCCGATGCATGACGTGGTTACGGTCGGGAACCATCAAGCGAAAGAATTACCCAAGAGTACACAAGGGACTTTCCCTAGAAGAGGAGGAATCCGATGCTGATTCTGATACCTGCTCCGCCGTCGCATCCGACGACACAACTTCGAGTGTGGGCCAACCTTATGAATCGCTCATGATCAGCGCCGAACAAGTGTCGAAGATACTTGAAGAAGCCCTGACCAAGCAAAAGGAGAGCTTCAAATTTGAAATGGAGATGGCCATGCAGCGGATGAGGGAGATGCACGACCAACAGATCGCGGCGATGACGGTTCACCAAGGAGAACCGAGCCAACGCAATCCAGAGGAGCATGAGCGGGAAGCGGATAATGTCAACATTCCTCCCATCAATACCAACACTGGGGGTGGTCCCACAGAAGATAATGCAAAAGAGGACCACGCCGCCTCTCCCAGAAGCCACTCGAAGACCGAGACGATTGAGGACAGGAAGATGAAAGACCTGGAGAGCAAGATCAATGCATTGATGAATGCTCAGGAGGTAAAAAGATCCGGTATACCCTGCCCATATCCGAGGGAGTGGGAATCGATCCCATATCCGGCAAAGTTTAATTTAATTAACTTTACGCCGTTTGATGGGAAGGGTTCCCCTACCCAACATTTAATCTATTTCAAGTCTCATTTAGGAATTATTTCCGGAAATGAGCCCCTCATGGTGCGGTCATTCGTCGGCACTCTTCGCGGAGCTGCCTTCGATTGGTATCGCCGTCTCAAGCCTGGAAGTATCAACGGCTGGGATGACATGGAGGACATGTTCCTAACAAACTTCTTTGATGATGACACCGAGGTTTCAATCGGTACGCTGTTCGATGAAAAACAAAAGAACGGCGAGACGGTTGAGAACTTCGTGAAAAGATTCCGGAACAAAGCCATGAATTGCAGGGATCCGGTCAGCGAGGATTTCATCCTCGAGACTTGCCACAACAATTTGACGCTCGACATCCTCGAAGCCATGGGAATGGCGCCGTCCAAAACCTGGAAGGACTTGAAGATGCGGGGAGAAAGAGCCGAGCGATTCCTCAAGAGGAAGAAGGCGGAGAGAGGGCAAATACCCAACAATGCCCCGCAACCAAATTTTACCCCCAAGGGTAAAGGGAAGGCGCACGCAAATGCGGTGGTCGCAAATCAAGTCTTTGAAGTACAGCCGCAACAGCCTCAACAGCCCCAGAAGCCGCAGCAGCAGCAACAGAGGGCGCCTCAACAACCCAGGTGGCAACAACAGCCCCAGAAGGAAAAGGTTGGGGAGCCAAGATTCCCAAAAGTCTACTCATTCAAAGAGGATGAAATCCCGGGTATTTTCAAATACCTCGTGGAGAACAACAAGATCAAGCTGCCGCCAATTCAGGATCAGGAGGATGCCAAGAGGGTCAACGATCCAAAATATTGCGCATTCCACAGAGCAGTGCACCATCCTACCAAGGTGTGCTACGCTCTCAAGGACAAGATTCAGGCCCTGATCGATGTTGGGGTCATCACTATGAAACAGCCCAAAGAGAAGAAGGTGGGTGCGAACACCGTATCCATTAGCTTTGGATCTGTTCTCTCGAGTTGGTTCCAACACGAGTCAGTGATCAAAGCGGCAGTGAAAACAGTGAACGATGATCCACACCAGCAGCGCCAGAAAGGGCTTGTGCCACACACAGCCCCAAATGGCGAGATCTTGTGGGTTCATCCGGACTTGATCGCAGATGAACAGTGGGCCGGGACCTCTTCCACAAAGAACAAGAAGAAGTCGAAGAGGAAGGGCAAATCATGCTACGGTGCTTCTGCCATACCAGGGGTGGATGATGACAAAATCCCGACCTTCCCGCTTTCTGAGGACGAGCAAGAAGCTTTTGCAACCCGAAGCGGGAATGAGTATCACTTCAAGTATCCGGAGGCTACTGAGTAATTGGGTACCAAAACCCCACCTTCCAAGACGCTGGCAGAGTTAGGAATTGCAGCAATTCCCCCAACGCCAGCAGCCACGGAGAGAATCCCGCAGAAGGATAAAGGAAAAGAGCCTGTACGTCAAGAAGCTCAGAACCCGAGGCCGTCTCGATTCAATAATCCAATTGGACGAGACAAACCGGGGAATGCAAGCTCTCCACCTCACTTCGACATTATGGCGCAATTGGCCAACATCCCGGCCAGGATAACTCTATACGAATTACTGCGGTTGTCGAAGGATACTCGGAAAGCACTTCAAGAAGCCTTGGGTGATTCCGAAGTCTTCTTGACTCGGATCAAGCCATCTTCCGAAGAACCAGAATCATCAGCCCAGCATTGCAATCTGGCGGCGCATCACTTCCCCTGCATCTCTTTCACCAAAGAAGATATGCAGACAAAGAACTCAAATCATGACAGGCCCTTGTACTTCACCGGGCATATTGGCTCCAGCGTTGTCAACCGGATCCAAGTCGATCCGGGTTCCGCTATGAGCATCATGCCATTCCGATTGATGCATCATCTCGGAATCCCGACTAGCAAATTAGCGTCCACTGGCACGACGATTTACGGATTCAACACCAGCGGGTCCAAACCCTTGGGGAAGATCCGAATTAAGTGCCAGATCGGGGATTTGAAGTCGGAGGTCACATGCTATGTGATTGACGCGGAAACCTCCTATAATTTACTGTTGGGTCGGCCTTGGATCCACGGTAACCTTATAGTCCCGTCAACCCTGCATCAATGCCTCAAATATGTGGGTACAGATAATGAAGTCAAGACGGTGGTCGCGGATAAGCAACCGTTCAAGGGATTGGAGAATTATTTCACCGATTCCCTTTTATACGGCGCTGAATCCGATACTGAACCATCGGCCCAAGGAACGGACAGCGGAGATGAAGCTGATACCGAACCAGGGCTTGATTATGATGGTGGTTTTGTTTTAAACGACATTGTACCCATTGTAATCAATCTTGACGATGATGAATCATCGGAAGATAGTTGTAATTGGCAACTTGCCGAAGAACTATCAATAAACGATGATTTAGAGTACTCGACGGGTCTTGATGATATCACCAACGAACTCTATGCTAACCCTGATTTATATATGCCTCTTCAATCATTTTGTTTGACGAAGAAGCAGGTACACGACCCTTGCGGAACAACGCTCATCATCCCCGCAGGGATTGGGGGTGGAAAGGAGGTCGTCTACGGCAAAGGAAGAGCATCTCCGATACCCAACCATTTCTTGGAAGAGAAAGATGACGACGATAAACCAGCCCGTCATCTATCCAAATACAATGCGAAAGCGCGTAACATGATGGAAATGCATGGCTATGACTTCAAGATCGGAGAGGGTCTTTTCTTTGGTCGAGGTCCACGGGTTCCACCCCGGATGGCCTATGTACCGAAAGGAAAACCCGATAATTACTATCGCCACAAAAGAGGGCTAGGCTATGTCTCATCAGATGATGAGTGTGGCTGGCAAATCATCGACTAAATCGCTAACAAGACTAGGAAGGGATATTCCTCCGACTCTTCGGGTTGGGATTCCGACGCTAGTCTTGGTGAAGTGTTTAAGAAGCTAATGTCGAATATGGTCACGATCGATCCAGCGACAATAGAAGAAGATGATGAGATGCCGACATGGGAAGACCCGTGGGTTCATCACTTAAACATGCAGTATGGCGACCGGTTCGAGCAGAGAGAGCCTCCTACCGAAGACCAAGTCGTTCAGGTGAATATGGGCAGCGAAGAAAATCCGAAGCCAATATTCATCAGCGACAGCCTCTTACCTGAAGAGAAGGAGGAGTTGATTTCTCTTATCCGGGAGTACATCGACGTGTTCGCCTGGAATTATGAAGACATGCCAGGTCTCGACCCAAACGTAGCAGTGCATCGTCTCAACATCAAGCCGGAGGTCAAACCAGTCAAACAACAACAACGACGGTTTCGTCCGCAAATGATGGAAGCGATCGAAGCTGAAGTCAAAAAGCTCATCGACTCAGGATTCATTCGGGAAGAGCAACATCCCGAATGGCTTGCCAATATTGTCCCGGTCCTTAAGAAGAACGGGAAGATCAGAATATGCATCGACTTCAGGGATCTCAATGCAGCCTGTCCAAAAGATGATTTTCCTCTCCCCATCACGGATGTTATCATTGACAATACGTGTGGGTTTGAGAGGATGTCCTTTATGGATGGTTTCTCTGGTTACAACCAGATAAAGATGCATCCAGATGATGAGAAGCACACCGCATTTAGAACACCTCTTGGCGTATTCTGCTATACAGTCATGCCCTTCGGCTTGAAGAATGCAGGTGCTACGTATCAGCGAGCTATGTCAAAGATCTTTCAGGAACATCTCCGAAAGACTGTCGAATGCTACGTGGACGATTTGGTCGTGAAAAGTCGTGATAAGAAAGATCACATCAAAGACTTGAAGACCATGTTCGATTTGATGCGGGCCCATCAATTAAAGATGAATCCCACTAAGTCTTTCCTCGGAATGGCTAGTGGAAAATTCCTGGGGTTCGTCGTCACCACCAAAGGTATTCACATTGATCCAGACAAAGTAAAGGCGATCAATGAATTGCAACCTCCGAGGAACCTCAAGGAGCTCAGAGGACTGCAAGGGCGATTGGCGTATATCCGTCGGTTTATCTCAAACCTTTCGGGGAAATGCCAACCATTCTCCAGGCTCACAAAGAAGGGCGTGTCATTCGTATGGGACGATGCCTGTCAAAAGGCGTTCGAGAGTATTAAGGAATATCTTTCAAAACCTCCCGTACTCGTTGCACCGAAATCGGGCAAGCCGTTCTTGATTTATGTCAAGGCGACGAGCCACTCATTAAGTGCACTGCTGGCACAAGATGACGATAACGGTCACGAGCAAGCGGTGTATTACTTAAGCCGAACCATGGTAGGCGCAGAATCTCGATATCCCATGATTGAGAGAGAATGCCTAGCCTTAGTGTTCGCCATCCAGAAGATGCGGCATTATTTGGTCGGACAGACCATCTATGTCATCTCCAAAGTTAACCCGGTCCGAGTATTCATGACTCAACCGGCTTCCATGAGCTGGCGATTAGCGAAGTGGGCTTTACTCTTGTCCCAATACGATCTGCACTTCAAACAGCAGAAGTCAGTAAAAGGACAGGCCATCTGCGATCTCCTGGCATCTAATCCAACGACGGACGCCGCCGAGATATATGACGACCTACCTGATGAAACCCACGAAGTCAACGCAACTTCGCACCAGCAAGTGTGGCGTTTGTACTTCGACGGTGCTTCACGAGCAGCTAATGCCGCAGGTACTCCTGGATGTTCTAAGGTCTCCTCCGGAGTTGGAGTTGTCTTAGTTTCCCCGGGAAAACATGTGATGCCTCGAGCCTACTCATTAACTGAGCCGTGCTCGAATAACGTGGCAGAGTATAACGCGCTGATTATAGGGCTCAATTTCGCCAAAGAGCTGGGGGTTGAGTACCTCGAAGCTTTTGGCGATTCTCAATTAATCGTCAAACAGGTCCAAGGGGAATATGAAGTCCGAAGTCAGGATCTAATCCCGTATCGCAAGATAGCGGTAGAACTGGCAGAATCGTTTGAAGGATTCTTCATCGAGCACGTTCCGCGGTTGCAGAACACCTACGCAGATGCGTTAGCAGCTTTAGCTGTATCCCTGGCACAGCCACCTGGGACAGAACAATTTGTCACGGTAAGAACTCACCAACTCTTAGTGCCGCTTCACGATGAAGACGACAAGGAAGAAGAGGTTCAGGAGGCGCACACAACTCAGGCTGAGTTCGAACCTCGAGATTGGTGTTTCCCCATTATCGACTACGTCCTACACGGAATCTTGCCAGAAGACGTGAAGGAGAGAGAGTCGATCAGACGAAGAGCTCCGAGATTCTACTATAATACGGAGAATCGAACGCTATACCGCAGGGGGTATGATGGCATGCTGGCACGTTGCCTATCAACCAAAGAAGCTGAAGAAGTGCTTAAAGAGGCACATGAAGGAGAGTGCGGTGCGCACCAACCTGGTCCCAAGCTTTATGATCGCATCAGGAGAATGGGATACTTTTGGCCCTCCATGATGCATGAGGCCATTGTATACGCCCGGAAGTGTCACGCGTGTCAAGTACATGCGAATTATATGCATCAACCTCCGGAGCATCTGCATCCTTCGGTTACGTCGTGGCCGTTCGAGACCTGGGGAATGGACATTGTTGGTCCTATAAATCCCCCTTCGGTTAAAGGCGATCGGTTCATCCTGGCGATCACTGACTACTTCTCCAAATGGGCTGAAGCAGTTCCACTCAAAGAAGTCAAGACGAGCAACGTCATTGCATTCATCAAGCACCATATCATCTACCGGCATGGTGTTCCAAGACAAATCATACACGACAACGGTCCTCAATTTATCAGCAACGCCTTCATAAGGTTCTGCGAAAAGTTCAAAATTCAGGACATCTCGTCAACAGCCTATAACCCCACAGCAAACGGGTTAGCTGAAGCCTTCAACAAGACTATCATAAAGCTCTTGTCAAAGCTTGTGAAGAATAACAAGCGAGATTGGGATGATAAGCTCGGCGCAGCTCTATGGGCCTATCGTACCACGGTACGTACACCGACCGGCGCAACTCCATACTCATTGGTGTATGGATGTGAAGCCGTTCTCCCTTTGGAAATTCAAATTCCATCTCTTCGGATCGCTCTCGCAACCCAGATGACGACCGAAGAACAGCATCAGAAGCGCCTCGAAGAACTCGAGATGCTCGATGAAAAGCGACTGGAAGCTCAGCAGCATATTGAGTTTTACCAAGCCAGGATTTCTCGAGCCTTCGACAAAAAGGTTCGACAAAGGAGTTTTAAGGAAGGGGACTTGGTCTTAACCGAGAAACGTCCTATGATCCTTAACTCCAAGAAGAAAGGCAAGTTTGAACCCAAATGGGAGGGACCGTTCGTAGTAGAAACAGTTTACTCGAACGGCGCCTATCGCCTAGTCACCAAAGATGGTGACCGGCTCATGATGCCAATAAATGGCAAATTTCTGAAGAGATACTATCCTTAGTATCCTCAGAAGAATTGAGGTACCGGGAAGTTCCCGGAAGAACACCGCATCGGGGTATTCTTAGGGATAACCTGGTCGCTGATGAGCAAGAAATCAATATTCGAATTCCGAATATTCTTGTTTGTCAGAACTTAACTCTCACAAACACTCTTTTGCTGAGATGAGATCTAATCATTGATTTTCCCCTCGCAGAACTTTCAGTGGTTTCTGACTACTCATAGTCTCCACCACACCATTCCAGTTTGGTCAAACCTTACGACAGTTAGGGCCAAAGCCAAATTCCCCTCTCAATTCCGTCAATGAACGAGAGGTCCACAAATCGAGTGATCAAACCTTCTTTCGGTTGTGATCATTCTCACACTCCCCACTTGGTCAAACCTTACGACAGTTAGGACCAAAGCCAAATTCCCCTCTCGATTCGCCCAAAGAACGAGAGGTCCACAAATCAATCGATCAAACCTTTCTACGGTTAGGATTGTCTCAAATTTCCCACTTGGTCAAACCTTACTACAGTTAGGACCACAACCAAAATCCCCTCTCGATTCCTCCAATGAACGAGAGGTCCACTTTCAATTCAAATGACCAAACCTTACGACAGTTAGGGTCGTTTGAACCTTTCGATTCGATAATCAAACCTTACGACAGTTAGGGTTATCCGAATCTTTTCGATTCTCGGAGTGGAGATCCCACTCCTAGTTTCACCTGTCGGATCCTGGGGGTGGAGATCCCACCTCGAGTTTCCTTTCCTGCTGAAGATAGAATATAAAATTCTTCCTCTTCAGAGTCAAATGACCAAACCTTACGACAGTTAGGGTCGTTT
>BQKN01063134.1:11486-30649 GCA_022839385.1 Asparagus kiusianus
TGACCAAACCTTACGACAGTTAGGGTCGTTTGAACCTTTCGATTCGATGACCAAACCTTACGACAGTTAGGGTCGTTCGAACCTTCCGATTCGATAACCAAACCTTACGACAGTTAGGGTTATCCGAGTCTTTTCGATTCTCGGAGTGGAAATCCCACTTCTAGTCTCACCTTTCCCTTGGCTTTGCTTTCAGAAAAGACAGGGATGAAGTCGGCGCCTAATACGCATTGCCGGGTAGTCTTTCCCGTGAGAAAGATGAAGTCTATGTATTCAAAGTCATAGCATAAAGTCTCGGAGGGTTCGCTCTCTTAGCACAACGTTACATGCGGAACGGACCTAGACAAATCGCATGCTAGCCCGACACAAACGGTAGTCGGTAAAGACACGTCAAACCCGTTGAGGGCTGGGGGTTGGCCAATAATCCCAAAGTCTATACCTAACACGTATAGCCGGTTTAGTCTTTTACCGATTAAAGAAGACACCACGGCATATCAAGAAACATCATGTAAAAAGAAGCAAATAAGGAGTCTCTAATAAAAGATCAAGACAAAAGCATACAACGACAAGTTCGTCAACCCGAAGGCAGCCGACGACTAAGAATGTGAGACTCTAAACCGGAAAGCCTGTCCATATAGCTCTGCTCGAACTCTGCCTGCACGCGAGCTCGGACAGAATCCTCGGAACTGCTCAGGACCTCCGCAGCTTCAGTTCGCAGCTTCATCAATCCCTCCTGTGTTGATCCCAGCTTGTCGAGCGTCCACTCACGAGAGCGCTCCAATCCAACCAAGTCCTCGGTGATTATAGCAGCAGACTCTTCGGCACGTCCCAAGGCCTCCTTCAGCCTAGCTATCTCTGTACGAGTGGAATCTAGGGAGCTGAGTAACTCGCCTCTGCTGGTGTCCTTCTTCGCCAGGTTGGCCATCAGCTGTGCAACAGAGTGCTCGCGTGAACGGAGCTCGCTGCTAATGGAAGATCTCAAGTCACGCCATTGAGTCATTCTATCCTCCATCTGAGAGGACATGAAAGAAGAAGCTCCACCAGCCTTCAAATCCCTCAATTCTTGAACTTCTGACTCCAGAGCAGTAAAATCAGCAGTGAAGGAATCAGCTAACTCTGGGTATCCTTCTTCCCTCATCATCAGCATGTGGCGAGAAAAAGAACGCCTGAACTGGTCAAAGCAGTATCCTCGGAGAAGAAGTTTCTCAATCATGCCATTATAAAAGGCGGTGAAGAAGTTGAGGTCCGCGCGAAAAATCTCTTTCTCAGGATCGGTATCAGCCAAAAGGACGCGGACGTACTCATGTAGAGATGATCGAGCTCCTGCAAACAACAATGGGGAAGTTAAGAGATTATCAAATACGACAAGAAAACCCGAGAGGAAATTCGAAGTATACCTGTACTGGCGGAACTTCCCTTGGGTGGAGGCACGGCAGACTCTGAGATAACGGCAGGATTAGCCATGAAGGGTGCATCGACCCCTGCAGGCAAATCAGTCGTATCTCTCGGCTGTGGCAAAGAGACATGGCTCTCAGGCAAACTATCAGCCCCGGACACTGCAGCAGCATCAGGCACAACGCCTGGTCCTACAGTTATACCTCTTTATTAGTCAAAATGGAAATTTAGGCAAATAAAGAGAATCAGGGTGATAAAATCATCGGCATACCTGCAAGTCCGTCACCTTCTGCAACACGGGGAGGGTCGGTAGTCAAGGGAGAATCAGTCCTGGTGGCTGATGATGTACCTGTGAGTGTATCGCTCGTAAAGGGCGGTCCCGCAGTTCCTCTGGCGGCCTGTTCGGCCAGCATATCGACTAGCAGCCCGGCGTCAGGACCGCAGAAACTCGGCGCGGAGGCATTCCCCTGGTCTTCAAAACCTACATCACGAAAGGATTCACCCTCAGTCGAGTTCTCTCTGTCCCCATGATCAAAAGAGATATTATCAGATGCAGGTATACCTGAGTAAGAAGCAGTGGGCTCGACGTTATATTCTGGCCCAAGATCAATGTTCAAATCGATGCCCAGAGAACCGTCATGAAGGGCGTCGCACATCTGCTGCACGAAGCAATCCATGTTATCCGGACCAGGGGATGCAGGAGGCAATGGAAGTTCACCCTCTTCAAGGAACCCTGGAACATAAAGCACGGTTATGAATCCCAGAAGGTAAATCATGTCAAAATATTGAAAGTAGCGGAGGGTTACCTTCCTCCCTGTCGGCAAAGCCTCCGGAATCTACTCCATGAGAGCGTTGATCAACAGGAGGTCTATGGGCAACCTTCTTCTTTTTCAAAGGACCACCCCTCTGGGAACCGACGGGACGATTGTGCGAAGTTTGTCCACCAAACTTGGATTTCGCACGACGTAAGGCGAGAGGTTCATGGTCATCGGCCGATCCACCTGAAACAACAAGGATTATTTCACGTACCAAAGTTGAGGAGAAGGGAGTCAAGAAGCATGACAAACCTGCATCAAGTTCTACTTGGTCGGTATTTATGCCCATTTCCTCCTCAAAAGCTTCATCGCCATCCGCAGGAAGGTGCTCTCCACCAACTCTGCTTGAAGGAGGAGATTGAGCAGGCCTCTTCCCCTGCTTCCGAGCGGCCGTCATAGCAGTCTGAACCAAGTGCTCAGACTCTAACTCCGAAAGGCTCTTCACACCTATGGATTCATAGGCAAAAAGAAACCACTTGCAGCTAAGGAAGGTGATCATCGGTTTGCGCTTATACGAAGGAAGAGCAAACTGAGCCCCGGTGCAACCAACCATGGTCCATAACCACGCTCGTATACCGTCGACAAGCCCTCCCTTAACCTGTAAACCACGGCTCGGGTTCCCAACATATAGTTGGTCGTAGCCGAACTGACGTGCGAAACGACAGGGAAGGTAAGGCTCAATATGGCAATGGTTCTTCACCCGAAGGACAAGATACCCGATGCGGATGTTTACCAGCCATCGGAAGCAACCGACGTCAAGAGCAGTCCGGTTAGTTCGGGGTTTCTCCACATCAGTCAACTCCTCGCCATAACGTCCAGAAAATTGAGGGAAGCACTTGAAGAGCTCCCAGTTCCGACGAACTTGAAGTTCTTGTTGTACATCTTCAAATTTCTTCCCAAGCCACCTACTCCTCTCCAACAGTTGTAGGAAAGGAACAGGGGTGTCAACGGTGCGGGGAGCTGACATCATGTCAGGCCGGTGTAGAACGAACCATGCCATCAGATAAGCATAAGGCAGCTCAACCTTCGGGCAGGTAAGCTCGGTCGAGGGTTTGGAACCCACATGGGTAAGAACACGAACTACACCCCTGAGCCCGCAATGAATGCTGGCCACCATCGCTGGAAGCAAGGACAGCTCCCGCCCATAGGCTAGCTGGACTGCCGGGAAGAGCACCTCGACGGGTAAGTCATCCGAAGACTGGTATGGCACAACGCACTTCTTCAACCAGAGTGCAAGGTAGCCGGCCAACAGAGACCGAGGCTCTATAGACTTCTGTGCACGACGGAGGAAAGAACGGAATGTGGTCCCGGCGGGAAAAGCTCCCTCGGCGCTGGCAATAGTATAAGAATGAGTTTCATTCTTCTCCATCAGCTCGTTAATAGTGGTGAAGTCCAAGACATCCAACTCACGGATAGGTCCAACAAAATCACCCTCCAGGTTTTGAAACAAATAAATGGCGAACTGCTTCAAGCTGATCTTCTTCTTCGTCTTAGCTGGAGCAGAAGTTTGGAGCAGTGAGGTATGGTAGTGACATGTGAGATCCCAAAGCGTGTCATACATATCAGGGCTATCTTTCTTTAGCAAAGCCAACTGCTGGTTGGAAGGAAAGTACTCCTGATACGGGCAATTCCCCATCGGAAGGCCCGAAACCTGGTGCATCTCATGAAGAGCCAGCCCTAGTTCCCCGCCACTTGTGAGGAAAGTGTTGCTATCAGGCATGTATGTCTCTAACAGTGCCAAAAAGTGGCGGCAACTGACTGGGATCCCGTACATGGTAGCTCGTATGGGCGCATATAACCCACTATCTTTCAGATCCCTCTCCCACCTTCCCAGAACATAGCCGGTCATACGGGTCCACCACCCCTTGCCCGGCGAAGAAGCCCAACCGTAGCATCGGTAATCCAGTGGAGGTAGCTGTCTTCCAAGCTGAGCTAGACGGTTCTTCACGGTAAGAGCAGCCGCCGACACCTCGCCTGGAGGTGCGGTGTCGAGACCCATGATCCCGGGGCGAAGACCGCAAGTGGATTGATACCCCAGAGAACCGGGACTCTTATGATGAGAAATGTATCCGCACTGGATGTGGACAGCAGCATTGGTAAGAGACCAGGACATCTGTCGCCCCACAGCCTGTCTCTCCAAGAGAGTAAAAGAACACTGGCGAGGAATGGAAGGAATATATAAAAGAGCTCCCTCGTCAAGGGTTAGCCAATGCTCCTCAGCAAGAGTCAGCACGGCAGGATCCTCGGTGCGATCCCCGAATAGGAAATCTGGCTTCCTTAAAGCCTCAGTAGAAGTAGCATCTGCGGTGAGGGGAGCATCGGTGATAAGTTGGCGTAAACAGTGACGCCCTCCCTCCTTTATCAGACGACAGAATCCGTCCGAACGATCATGGCCAAACTGCGGAAGGGGATCGATGATCTGCCTAGCGGAGGCTGAAGAGAACACTTCCTTGCTGCAACCGGTAGGGGCATGGTGAGGAAGACTCCCCCCGGGAAAATCGACTGCAACAGAGCATGAAGATGGAATTAGAAAATTCATGTCATAAGATTACTCGCGGGATAACCGGAGTGACGATTTCGAGCGTCCTACACCAAGAGGACGGTACGTATCATCACGTAGATACCGTGATAATATATACCGACCTGTAAGGTGTAAGACGACACGAGATCGCCCCGATATATCCGAAGACTTGAATTGGCTAAGGCAAAACAAGTCTGAAACCTTAACCCCCGCGCGAGGGGTATCGGTTCTTCCTTCATGACCCGCGAGAGGTCAATCCGGGATACAGACCTTAACCCCCGCACGAGGGGTATCGGTTCTTCCTTCATGACCCGCGAGAGGTCAATCCGGGATACAGAAAGTATAAAATTCTCACCCTCGTAAAAAGAAGCCGCTGAAGAAGATACAGCGGGAGCCTCCTCCTCGCTGTGCTGCGAGTGGGAGCGACTCCTGGAAAGCTGAGCACGACGGGAAGACATCACAAATCTGCAGTGAAGAGCAGTACATCAGGTACAACATATAATACACGAAATATCGAAAAAGGGGAAATTAAGCACTTAGACTTGAAATCCTATAAACAAATAGGATTTTACAGTTATAGTCTAATTAAACCTACGAATTTCGTGCACGCAAAACGATAATCGTCGTTTCGCGATAAATTTTGGCGAAATACCCAAAATACCCCCCGTGCTCAAGGCCAAATTCAGGTCAAGGACACGTGTGACTCGGGGCGTGGTCGTTATACTTGATCATCTAACGTCCCGGTACCCTATAATTCTGATCAAATTTTGCAAATAAGTCCTTTTGCAGAATTTGGTCGATTTTACATAAAAGCCCCTCCTCGAACTTTTGGTTTTGCATCCACGTGCCTTTACCAAAAAATTCGATCAAGAGTTTGGGGTCAACACTCTCTGAATTTCAGCCCCAAATTCGTGGTCATTTTGCAAATTAGACCCCAGAAAATTATATGGGCTGTTTTGCAAATAACCCCCTCCAAACAATTCCTTGATCCTTTTGCACAAAGCACCCCCTCTCTTAAGGAAACAAACATGAACCCTAATCCCGAATTTCAATTCATGTTTGCACAAAAACCCCCATAAAATTTCAGCCACATTTTGCGAATAAGTCCCTCAAATTTCGGCCATTACCTATTTTACACAAAAAACCCCCAAAGTTTCGGTTTTTGCAATAAAACCCCCAAAGAACATATTTCATCCATAAACCCTTATCTATTGCAAGTATGAAGCTACAATCTTTGCAAGAAAATAAAGGGTTTGTGAAGAGAAACTTACCAAATCAAGTGAGTTTTCCTCCGAGCTCGGAAATGGAGGCTTAGACCCTTGTTTGGAAGAGGAGGCGATTTCGGCAAATGGGTATCCACCAAAAATCCGAGCTTGCTTGAGGGTTGACGGGTTCTTCAATGGAGGAAAGAAGTTTGAGGAAGAAGATGAAGCAAAACCGAAAATGGAGGGAGGAAAATTCGGTTTTGGGGGGATTTTTCTCTTTGAAATTCAAATAAAAAGAGGGGGGGACCATGTACAAATGCACAAGAGGACAAATGGGAAGGGGGGACCACACATTGCAAGACACCCCTAGGGGGGTGTCTCGGCAAAAACCGAGACACCCCAAGGGTGTCTCGGCTTTGCCGAGACACCCCATGGGTGTCTCGGCAATGCCGAGGCACCCTGGGGTATTTTACCCGGGTGTTGATCTCCTACGCGGCGTTTTGCTCCCCCGAGGAATTTTCTGATTCCTCGAATGGATTTTCAACCCCCCTATTTCTGAAAATATCCATTCTTCGCCGACGGTTGAAGATATGGATGGATTCCGCAAGTCAACACGTGGCGACGAAAGTCAACACGTGATGACAAAAGTCAACCCAAGCGGCTCCTAAACCCTAAGGCGGACGCCGATCAACGCGTAACCTTAGGTCAACGCCGGACGGCGCGTTGCGACAAAAGTCAACACGTGGCGACGAAAGTCAACACGTGATGACAAAAGTCAACCCAAGCGGTTCTGAAACCCTAAGGTGGACGCCGGTCAACGCGTAACCTTAGGTCAACGCCGGACAGCGCGTTGCGTCAAAAGTCAACACGTGGCGATGAAAGTCAACACGTGACGACAAAAGTCAACCCAAGCGGTTCTGAAACCCTAAGGTGGACGCCGGTCAACGCGTAACCTTAGGTCAACGTCATTCAGTACGTTGCAACAAAAAGTCAACGCCGGTCAACGCGTAACCTTAGGTCAACGCCGGACGGCGCGTTGCGACAAAGGTCAACACGTGGCGACGAAAGTCAACACGTGATGACAAAAGTCAACCCACGCGGTTCAAAACCCTAAGGTGGACGCCGGTCAACGCGTAGCCCTAGGTCAACGCCGGACAGCGCGTTGCGACAAAAGTCAACACGTGGCGACAAAAGTCAACACGTGGCGACGAAAGTCAACCCAAGCGGTTCTGAAACCCTAAGGCGGACGCCGGTCAACGCGTAGCCCTAGGTCAACGCCGGACAGCGCGTTGCGACAAAAAGTCAACTCATAGTGAGCCAAAACCCCAAGTCAACACGATGTGACAGGGGTAGCAAGTTCGAAAGTCAATTCAATGACACGAGCCAAACTCAACCCACCAGCTGTAAACTCGAGACTCCAACGACGGCCAAGCGATAAACGCAGCGCCGGAACAACTTCGGTTATTCGACAAAGCACCGGATAAACCTAAGATCGAAGGAGCCGAGAGTTGAAGCAAACCACAGGTCCCTTAGGCCGACTGAAGGTTGGACCAATCATATCCAAAGTATTCCGGGCTCTTCTATAAAAGAAACGAGTCCGAAACACTTTGGAGGGGGTATCTGTAGGCATCGAAAATTGCCGATAGGTCCCCGAACACAGCTCGGTGTTAACGATCGACGATCGAACGACGCTACCCAGTTCACAAGAGCTCAAATGACGCCGGTGAGCGACTGAAGCAAACCGACGGATTACGTGAGCCGACAGAATGTCAGAATCACGAGGATACGGGTTGACCGAAAACCCCGCTATCACCGCAATCGGACCAACACCCGCTGTGCCCCGATCACCCCACAGATAATCCAACCATCGGGGCCTACAGAGCTCGCCGTCACGATTCCAACGCATCCGAAATCACTCAAATCCGAGTTCGGACGAAAAGTCAACGGCGAGTCAACAGCGGGACAACGGCACAGCCCCGGGCTGAACCGGGGACACCCAAACAAGTCTCGGCTGGCTCGAGACACCCCATGGGGGGTGTCCCGGCCTTGGCCAGGACACCCCTAGGGGGGTGTCTCTCCTCTTGGGGTGTCCATATGGCCCCTAGGTGCTCTCTTATGGCTATAAATAGCCCCCTTAGCCCTCCATTTACAAGGGCTCTTGATTTGGCTCTGATTTAGCTTTGGGAGAAGAATTTCCGGTCTTGGGATTATCCTCGAGATCTGAAATTCCGGAGTTTGGAAGCGGCGAAGCCCTGCTGGATTGAGGAGTCAGAGTTCTTCATCAAGGTTCATTCACCCCCCTCTCTGATCCTTAGTGTTGCTCCTTAGCGGTGACACTAAGAAGAGCTATTATCTCGTTTTAGCCGAGATATACGCTTATAACCTCTAGATCTTGCGCGGATCGACGAGGTTCTGTTTCTATATCCTACGCGGATAGACGAAACTCTGCCGGATTTTACCGGCAAGGATCTTGAAGAGTCGGCGGTCCACGGACATCGACGTCCCCGTCACAGGCCAACAACCCACGCAAGCGAGACCGTACCAAACCGGGCTCTCGTGTTTATTTTCGTTTAAGTTGTAACCTTTTGTTTTCATTTAAACTCTGTTGTAACGCTCAAAGTTGTAACAGATCTCGAAAAAAGAGAACATCAATGAAAACAGCAACTTTTACCGGAAACACTTGTCATTTATCGGAGAAGTTTTCTAAACTCAATCTAGTTTTGCATTTATATATAATTATTTGATTATCATTGTTTTAAGCTAGAGTTTATATTAAGTTTAGTTTGATTTTGATTTATTGAATGTCATTGTTACACACACCCACTTGAGTTTATAGTATTTCATACATAGTATAATTTGAGGTTGTGGGTTTGTGACATTGAAAGTGAGCTTAATTGAGTTCTCATCTTGTTAGAGAACAAATCATTTGTTGTTAGCGAGCTAAATTGTGAGGTTCACTTTGTATTACACTACACCAAAAGGAGTGTGTGGTGAGAGACGTGGTTATCCCAAGAGGAGTGACGTCGGTAGTAAAGTCCAGAAAGAGGTAGTAATTCCGAGCAGTTGAGGGAGACACAGGTAGAGACCAACACTTGAGGTGGTAGTTAGTGTGTTTACATTGTGAGTGATTGTAAAGTTTTCGGTGAGCTAGAAAACTGAGTGTGAGGTGTAAACGTTTTTGGGTGAGCATTGAAAACCTAGTGTGATAGTGGATTTCTCCCTGGGAGTGAGGATCGGAGATGTAGGACGGAAAGTCCAAACTCCGTGATTATTTTTCTTGTTTGAGTTTGGCTTGGCGCACTTATATCTTTGTTCATCTTTATTGCCATTCCCTCATTGCTTATTTCATCCACTATTTTGTTTATATCTTGTTTCACCCTTGTTGATATTGCTTATCCTTGCATATAATTATCACTCATTCTTGCTAGGATATATTTATTTATAAGTTTTTAATTTGGCATAAAATCAGATAAGATTAGCATAAACCCTATTCACCATTCTCTAGGGTCTTTCATGTAGTTATTTGAACCCTAATCATGTTGAACAATATTAATTTTGTGAGTTTTGCATAAAAATATGAACTTGTAACCTTGTAGATCAAAATCCGAACTGAAACTCAATTTCAGCCTTTGCTCGGGTCGGTCGACCAAAGCTAAGGAGTCGGTTGACCGATACCATCTGTTTTTCCTTGTGCACATTTGTGCACGTGTTTAGTCAACCAAAGGGCTTTTGTCGGTCGACTGATCAGTGTAGAGTTGTGAATGATTATTTTCTTCATACTCGTTTGATTGTGAACCCGAATTATGTGTTGCACTTCGAAATACATGCATTTTGTATGAGGATACACGATTGGATTTGAGCACCATGACCATTTAGAGGTACATAATCTAAGCTTTGCATTTGTCATGACAGATAGTGACATATACATTGTATTTCATGATAGTCGGATGCTTGAGTGGGTTAGTTGGTATGTCGCAATGAGACCGCGACAATCTACACTCAGGATGGCTAGTTGGTATATTGTAATGAGACCACAAAAGACTATACTCCATGTGCATTATTATTGAGTGGGTTAGTTGGCATTCTGAACGAGACCGTGGGAGACTATACTCAGGATGTGTTGGTTGGTATACTGTAATGAGACCGCGATAGACTTCACCCATGTGCATTATTTGTTTCATATAGAGCACTGTACAGATTTTATTCATGCTCCCATATTAGTTACTCGAGAGTAGGGTATAATACTGAGATTGACACACATGACATATTTTCTATGCAAGATGATTTTATTGAATTATTTTATTTATGACTACGCCAACTATCCGAGGGTAGTGTGAGGATTTGACATGACTTGTATTATTAAGGTTTTGAGTTGTATTTCTTTTATTTACTGTTTTATTCCTAGGATTCTGAAGTTAGGATTTAGCGATTCATAATTTGTGATATGGTATATACACGAGGGTTACCTTATTTGGATTATTTCGCTCGATGTACTAATTCTCGTGTTGTGAATTTCTAAATCTTATTCTCTTTTTAGTTCAGGATATATGGTTTTATATTTATATATACTAATTAATTTTCATATATACTCCTAACCCCCTTTCCCTGGGGGCAGTGGAGATGATCTCGCTAGAGCTTTGACATATGGTGTTTCCCCACTTTTAGGTAGCAAGTCAGGCGCACAGAGAGTCGCAGGTTGATGGATATGTCGATTAGCTTCCATCTTATATTAGTAGTAGTTATTTAGAGCTCCACCATAGTTTATTATTTATTTTAAGACATTTAGAATTGTATTTCATTTTGTAAAGGCTGAGTGTCTTAATACTATTTCATTTGACTCGATGTATAGTGATACTTCTCATTTTTATTCAGTTGGGAAGATGATTATGATTATTCGGTTATCTCTTCTATATAAATCATGTTCTTTGCATTGTTACCTCTATTTCCTTGTTTTGTACCTACATCTATTGTTTGATTCCACTAGAGATATATTACTGTGATGATGAAATATGTTATTGCACGGTGTGGGTGCATGGTAAGTTTGACATCATTGGGTTCACCTTTCATTGCAGCCTTGTGTGAAGCCAGGGATGTCACAGTTGGTATCAGAGCTCTAGTTCCAGCATCCTTAGGATCATTCCTGTGTCGAGTCATGAAGCTCGGATAGAATTTCCTAGGAATAATGTATAAAGTCTGCTAGAAATTTCTAGATTGAGTGAGGACAATATTGAAAGTACCCTAGAGAGGGGTGAATAGGGTATTTTCTAATCTAATCCGATATTAATTCTAAATTAATACTTATTAACTAATATCCTAGCAAATATGATATGCAACAAATTATATGCAAGGATAAACAAATATAAAGCAATAGGCGACATAAACAATGAGACAATAAAAATATGCTAATGCCAAACTCAAACGCAAGCAAATGATCACGGAGTTCGGTCACCCTCAACCGACGTCTCCGCTCCTCTCCCTCGAGGAGAATCTCCACTATATCATAAGAATAACTACACCATCGGTTTTCCAAGTTCATCAAAAACTTTTTTAACTCATACAATTGTTAATATACAACACACTTCTCTAAGTGTTGGCCTAGTCCGTGTCACCTTTCCAAGTACTCGGAATTACCACCTCTCCCTAGGATTTACAACCGACGCCACTCCTATTAGAATTGACCCCGTCTCTCACCAACCACTTCTCTAAGTATCCTTATGTATTACAATATGATCTCAACAATGATACACTCGAATAAATGTTTGTTCTCTAACAAGTATGAGAACTAAGTTAAGCTCACACTCAATGAATCACTCACCACAACCCAAATTACTATATGTGAAAATACTTAAGCTCAAGGTGTGTGTATGTAAACAATGAGTATAATAAAATCAAAGTTAAAATCAATTCAATCTAACATAAATATAAGAATCAAAATAATAGTTAGCTAGAAAATGAGTTCAGAAAAACTTCTCTAAAACAAGAGAGGTAGAGATTGATGTTGAATGCTCAAAACCGAAATTGATCTCCTCTTCTTGTAAACTCTTTTTGCACAAATAAACACTCTTGATTTTTCTTTAAAAACACATAAAAAAACTTGCCAAACTTTGTTTTAAACATCATAATTATTCTGAAGTGTTAAGGGCTAAGGGGTATTTATAGACACTCAAAACAATAGCCTAAAGCTAAAGAAAAGCACAAAAAATGAGGCAAAACCCGCAAAAAATAGAATCTAAAAAACTAGCCATTTTTTCAATGTCTCTTTGGTTGGTCGACTAATTTTTATGTGTCAGTCGATGATTTGGGGTCACCGGTCAACTGGTTGAGAGGCGTCGGTCGACCAATTTCATGCACACGGCAGATATGATAGATTCTAAAATTTTTATGTAGCTGTCTTTCTAAAATCGATTAAAAATAACAAATCAACTGCAAAAATCTTAAAATTTTGAGGAAAGTTTCTATTCATGTAGATAAACATGTTAGAGAAATAATTTCTAAAATACCACTACATATTTGTGAGAAATCCCTATTTTAAAATAAATATTCTAGATTCTAAAAACTTCTGAAACAGTTGACTTTGTAAAATCGAATTGACATAGTAAAACAACTCCAAAATGATAAACTTTTGGAAAATGTTTATCAACATGTAATAGAACAATGTTAGAAAAAGAATTTTTTAAATTTCGTTTTTCATTTGTAAAAACTCATGTATTTTGCAAACCGTTCAAAAATGCAAAAACGTTAAAACTTGATTTTGATAAAATTTCTTCAAACAAGTTTTGAAACACTTTAAAATAGATTTATAGACTTGGAGAAAGATATAAAATTATATCATTAAGTCTATAATCTAAAAACAATAATAAATTAAAAACCAATGTGTGTGTGTATGATTTTTGTGCTCTAAGTATTATCACACAAAGTATAAACCTAAAACACTATACCCAAGCAATTTCATCTTTAATTTAGCTCGCCTCGGTAGGATGAAGAGCAATAGAGAATCTTTGACTTGAATGTACAAATGGTTTCATTCCGATTCCACCAACCTCCTTTGAATATTATCGTTAAAGCGCAATTCTAACGAACCTCCGACAGAGAATCTTTGTGTAGAATACCTAACAAACAAATAGACACTCGAGAAACATTGTTAGGAATTGTTTGATAATTATCTGTTAATCATAAAAAGTAGATTAGATAGTAGGCTCATAAACATGAGACCTAACAATATGCTCTTTTTAATGATGACAAACAATCTATACAAAGAGTATATAAATATGCATGATACCAAATGAATATACACTTTATAATCCTCATGCATAAAATCAATAGGAAGCAAAAGCAAGATATACTCACAAACACTTGTCCCCCCCCCCCCCCAAATGTGGGGAAAACAAAAAGGAAATAGAGCGAAAGCTCCCCCTACAAGTAAGCATAGGTGAGTATAAAATATAGAAATAGATAGGGAAGGCTCCCCCTATCAAAATACCTTAGAGCATGAATCAACAAAAACAAGGCGACTATATGTGAGCAAAACATATATATGGAAGCATGCTAATCTCAACACACATACAAAGAGACCAAGAGAACACATATATATGTATCATTAAGAAAAAGTGTTACAAGGGTCTTAAACCATAAATACATCAATAAGATATACATCAAAAAAACAAAAAATATTCAAAAAAATGAAAAATCAAAGATTCAAAAATCATAAATCTAATATTTAATCAATAAATCCAAAATTCATAAATCATCAACTATAAATCATGATTGATTAAGAATAACATTAAAAACATGTTTAACATGAAAATCATCAATTTTGAAGAACAAGTGATCAAGCAAATAGTAATGTCGATCATTTATATGTTTCATCCACAAAGATTAAGAAATATGCTTAGGATAAAATATAAAGATCAATTGGATTATTTTCAACAAGAAACTAGAAAAACAATCATGCCAAGCTCTTGGAGCCTGTTTCAACCCATATAAAGCTTTTAGCACCCGGTAAAAGTAATTTGAAAGAAAGGATCAAGAAATAGGGGAGGGTCGCCCAACATAAACCTCTTCATTTATAAAACCATTTAGATAAGCATTTTTAACATCCATTTTAAATGGTTTGAAATTTTTAGACAAGCAAAAGCTAAAAACATATGAATACAAAAAAAATGACTACATCCTTACAACTAGGTACAAAGGTTTCGTCATAGTGTATACTAGGCTACCATTTTAGCTTTTCTTCAAAAAAAAAAAACAATCATAATATGTAATGAAAACAAACTATGTATAACAAATAAGATTTTCATTTAAAAGTTTTGATCAATATATGTTTCTAAAAAATAAATTTGAAAAGCTTAAAGCATTATTTATATTATGTTCAAAATGAATGTAGCTATAAAATTCTTTTCCAAATAAGATTAAAACATTTCCTTTCATATATTTTGCAAAAATATCCACAAAGTCCAAACAAAATTCATCTTTTAAAGAACATGAAAAACAACAATAAATTGCAAAAAAAATGTTCTTTAAAAATTCAAAAATATTTTGGTACCCAAACACTCTTGGTATCGAAGAGTTTAGGGACATGTCTCCTATCAATTAAATCCAAGGCCCTTGGGTTATGACCCTATTTAGGCGCGTTTTGTACACGAATGTGGTCATAACAATAATTGTGAAAATAACCCTTCCGATTGCAATACGTGCAATGGAATGAGTACATTTGTTTATGTTGACCTCGTGGTGGTGCCCAGAAATCATTTACAAACAAAGATGGTCTTTTAAAATTATTTTATAAATGTGAAACTCTTTGTAAATCAAAACAAAATTTGGTCAAATGACCAAAACGATCATAAAAGTCACACATATACACATTAACATGCTTGTGATGACTATTTGGTGCATGTGTATGTGTGTGAGGTGATGAAGCTACTTTGTGAGATGCACATGGAGTAGTATTATTGATAGTAGAGTGTTTATGTACATCATAGCAAAATTTAGCTAAATAGCATTTACATCCGCAAATAGAGCACTTATAAACCTTGCTATACATGTGTGCATAGTGTGTACGTGATTTGAAAGAATTTGTATAAGACTTAGCACTCATGTTCATAAGTTTCTTGTGATTGTGAATGCATTTGGTTAGAGTTGAATTTAAAGGGGAAATATGTTTTTTAATATTATTCAACTCATCATTAGGCACATTAGCATTAACACTAGAAGTGGTGCAAACATGATTATTCTTAAATGAATCAAATTCTTTTCTAATAGTTACTACTTCTAGCATGTCAACATTTTTATGAGGATAAGCTAGCAATTTTTTAGTTCAAATTATCATTTTCTAAACTTAACTTATCATTGTTTTCTTTAAGAATTTCATTTTCTTTAACAATGATATCTTTGGATGCTAGCAACTCATGATCGGATTTTAAATTCACATGCTTGCTTTTTAAATCTATAAAGTTTTTATGCAACTTGTTGTAGGCATGCATCAATCTATCATAAGCACAAACAAGTTCATTAATAGAAAGTTCACTTTTAGAATCTGACTCGCATACCTCACTAGGGCAATCGCCTAGTGGCCGTGCGCATGATGAAGCTCCAATTTCACTTAAAGTAGAATCCATCAAAACACGCGTATCTCCTCTAAGTTTCCTTGATGTGCTTCTATGAATTTCCATAATTTGTAAGCACTATCAAAATGACCAAGTTTGTTAGAAATGGATGAATCAAAGGTATTAAACATAAATTCCAACACTAACTTGTTTATAGTAAACATCATTTTATCATTATTGCTCCACTTGGATTTCTCCAAAGTGAGCATAGCATAGGCACAATCAATAACTTTCCACAAATTGATATTTTTAGATCTAACAAATAGTTTGAATCTAGAACACCAATGAGCATAAGGAAAATTATTGAACTTAGGAGCAATATTAATGTCATAGCCTACTGTGCATATCCATGATATAGATGCAAGAAAGATAAAATCATAAAACTAGATTAGCAATAAATCAAAGTGAGGATCTTTGACTCTAGGCGATTAAGCCATAAATCAAAGAGAACCAAGCTCTGATACCAAATGAAAGTACCTTAGAGGGGGGGGGAGGGTGAATAGGGAATTTGCTAATCTAATTCGATATTAATGCTAAATTAAAACTTATTAACTAATATCCTAGCAAATATAATATGAAATAAATTATATGCAAGGATAAACAAATATAAAGCAATAGGCGATATAAACAATGAGAAAATAAAAATACGCCAATGCCAAACTCAAACGCAAGCAAATGATCACGGAGTTTGGCCACCCTCGACCAACGTCTCCGCTCCTCACTTTTGAGGAGAATCTCCACTATATCACAAGAATAACTACACAATCGGTTTTCCAAGTTCACTGAAAACCTTTATAACACACAATTGTCAATACATAACACACTCTTCTAAGTGTTGTCCTAACCCGTGTCACCTTTCTCAAGTGCTCAGAATTACCACCTCTCCCTAGGATTTACAACCGGCACTACTCCTTTTGGAATTGACCCCGTCTCTCACCAACCACTTTTCTAAGTGTCCTTATGTATTACAATGCGATCTCAATAATGATACCCTCGAATAAATGTTTTTTCTCTAACAAGGATGAGAACTAAGTTAAGCTCACACTCAATGAATCACTCACCACAACCCAAATTACTATATGTGAAAATACTTAAGCTTAAGGTGTGTGTGTGTGTGTGTGTGTGTGTGTGTGTGTAAACAATGAGTATAATAAAATCAAAGTTAAAATAAAATAAATCTAGGATAAATATAAGAATCAAAATAATAGATAGCTAGAAAATGAGTTTAGAAAAACTTCTTTAAAATAAGAGAGGTAGAGATTGATGTTGAATGCTCAAAACCGAAATTAATCTCCTCTTCTTGTAAATTCTTTTTGCACAAACAAACACTCTTGATGTTTCTTTAAAAACACTTAAAAAACTTGCCAAACTTTGTTTTAAACATCCATAGTTATTATGAAGTGTTGAGGGCTATGGGGTATTTATAGACACTCAAAACAATAGCCCAAAGCCAAAGAAAGCACAAAAAAAACGGCAACACCCACAAAAAATAGAATCTAGAAAAACTAGCCATTTTTTCAATTGCTCTCTGGTTGGTCAACTAATTTTTATGTGTCGGTCGACCAATTTGGGGTCACCGATCAATTGGTTGAGAGGTGTCAGTCGACTGATTTCATGCACCCGACAAATATGGCAGATTCTGAATTTTTTGTGTAGCTGTCTTTCTAAAATCAATTAAAAATAATAAATAAACTACAAAAATCTTAAAACTTTGAGCAAAGTTTCTACACATGTAGATAAACATATTAGAAAATAATTTCTAAAATATCACTTCATATTTGTGAGCAATCACTATTTTAAAACAGATATTTCAGATTCTGAAAACTGCTGAAATACTTGATTTTGTAAAATCAATTTGACACAGTAAATCAACTTCAAATATGATAAAATTTTGGGAAATGTTTATAAACATGTAATAGAATATGTTAGAAAGAGAAATTTTTAAATTTCTCTTTCCATTAGTGAAAACTCATGTATTTTGCAAACTGTTCAAAAATGCGAAAACGTTAAAACTTGATTTTGATAAAATTTCTTCAAACAAGTTTTGAAACACTTTAAAATAGATTTATAGACTTGAGAAAAGATATAAAATTGTGTTGTTAAGTGTATAATCTGAAAATAGAGATAAATCAAAAACCAATATGTGTGTGTATGATTTTTGAGCTCTAAGTATTAACACACAATGTATAAACCTAAAATACTATTTAGATGTCACAATAGAAAATCGTATCACATGTAAGCTCTTCTATTGAAAATTTAGATGTCAGGACAAGTTGGGCAAACTGATCTAGAGCTCGAGCCGTAGTAAGCTTCATAGTATTTGATCGATCTCCTAGCATCGCTTGTAACCAGATTGGCAGCTATAGAGGAGGAAATAGAAAATCAAGTTTCACCGGCAACACCTTCTTCTATGATTCCATCATTACCCGTGCCAGTTGTAGCAGAGTGATCAGCAACATCAGCAGTAGCAACATGGTACTAGTTTGAAGGAACAACATGATAAGGAAGCGCCAAAGAAGCACATGTAGGCGTATAAAATTGCCTATAGGTCCCTTAACACAGCTCGACGACGCCGATTCAACAAACGGACCATCGGGCGACATATCCAAGCACGACCGTTAGCCCACAATGCCGAAGCCAATCGATACGCAACGAAGCGTATTAATGAGGCTACGAAGCTAACGAACCGTACGGAATAAATCCATTCGCATGCGGAATCAAGCCAACGGTTCGAGGAGTCAACGAGTTATTCAAACAAGAACGGACTCGGATGAATCGCGATCGAATCAAGATCAGCTTCGGACTCGAACTCAGAAGTGGATTTACTGCCAAATCGGGAATCAGTTCAACGAGTCAAATCCGAACAAGTCAACCACACAACCGAATCAAAGTCCAGATCAACAAAGCACAGAATCGGACAAAACAACCGAACGACGGACACCCGGGGGACTCGGCCGAAATCGAGCCACCTCAAGGTGGCTCGGCCCAGGGTGGCTCAGCCAAGGCCGATCCACCTTGAGGTGGCTCGGCCAAAGCCGAGCCACCCTAGGGTGGCTCGGCCAAGGCCGAGCCACCCATGGGTGGCTAGGCTCAGAACTGTGCACGGGCACAGTTCTGAGTGCCTATAAATAGGCCTTCAAGTTGTTCATTTGAGAGGTTGGATTTTGGAGGAGGCGAAGCCCTGCTGAATTGGAGACTCAGATCTAAAAAAGATCAGAACTTTAAGACTTTGAAGACTTGCTCATCCAGATCCGGTGCTCGGCGATCATCAACGTCAAATAAGGCAGGTGTTCGAGAGGAACCGGATCTCAGATCTCAGATCTACGTAGGTACACTCCGGATCAAAGCTTGGTTCTTTGATCTCGAGATTCGAGCGGTTGTTTCCTTGGTGAAACAATCCCTCCCGGCTATTATTTCCTTGGTGAAATAGTACCCGTTATACTGCGTAGATCCGACCGGATCTAGATCTCACGGTGGTCCACGGATAAACCCCGGCGCAGGCAAACAACCCACGCAAGCGAGCGACCGCAAAACAGGAGCTCGTGATTCGTTCGACAAACAAGGAAACCAAGTTATAATTTTCATTTCTTTTTATTTGATTTTCATTGTAACCGGATCTTATAAAAAG
>BQKN01063134.1:37151-65213 GCA_022839385.1 Asparagus kiusianus
CATGACTTGTATTGTTGAGGTTTGGAGTTGTATTTCTTTTATTTACTATTTTATTCGTAGGAGTCTGAAGTTAGGATTTAGCGATTCACAGTTTGCAACATGGTATATACATGAGGGTTTCCTTATTTGGATTATTTCGCTCGACGTACTAATTCTCGTGTTATGAATTTCTAAATCTCAATCTCCTTTTAGTTTAGGATATATGGTTTTATATTTATATGTACTAATTAATTTTTATATATACTCCTAACCCCATTCCCTGGGGGCGATGGAGATGATCTCGCTAGCGCTTTGAAGCATGTTGTTTCCCCACTTTTTAGGTAGTAAGTCAGGCGTACGGAGAGTCACAGGTTGATGGATATGTCGATTAGCTTCCATCTTATATTAGTAGTAGTTATTTAGAGCTCCACCGCAATTTATTGTTTATTTTAAGACATTTAGAATTGTATTTCATTTTGTAAAGGCTGAGTGTCTTAATACTATTTCATTTGACTCGATGTATTGAGATACTTCTCATTTTTATTCAGTTGGGAACATGATTATGATTATTCGGTTATCTCTTCTTTATAAATCATGTTCATTGCATCATTACCTCTATTTGCCTGTTTTGTACCTACATCTGTTGTTCGATTCCATTAGAGAGATATTACTGTGATGATGAAACGTGTTATTGCACGATGTGGGTGCATGACAGGTTTGACATCCTTGGGTTTGTTAGCCTTCTTGTTTTGATGATGTTTAACAAACAATTTACTTCTAATATTGTTTGTCTAGTGTTTGTGTTTTCGTATTTATTCTAGGCAAACAACGAGTTGGAGGATGGATGGAATAGAGTTTCAACGATCATATCAAATGGAGGTTGGCGGAATTGTGGAGTGAAGCACGTACAATTCAAGTTAAAGATCAAGTTCAAGCTTCATCTGCAAAGTGTACCAATTCAAGCTTAATTGAAGATCAAGATCATAGCTTGGGTAACTTAGTTTAGGTTTTATATTATGTGTGTTAAGTACCTTAAGCTCAATATCATATACATACATATTTTATTGGTTTCCTTGTATATATGTAGTCATATATATATATACAACACAAGTTTTGATTTTTATTCTTATAAATATAAAATTACATATTTCATATTTATTATTGTGATTTGGTTTAACTACTTAGATATGAAACAAATATATTTTCATATACATACTCCTATGTTTCATTTTCTAATGTATTTATAAAAATATCATATTCTTAGCTTATAGACTTAACAATCATTATATACATATTTTATTAAGTCTACATAATAATTGTGCAAAGTTTCATAACATGGTTTAGTCAAAATATCAAAATTCACATGTTTACATTTTCGTGTTTTGGACTATTTTGCAAAATGATAATATTTCTCATTTGGGAAGTCCTTTTTGAAAATCAGTTTTTGTAGCATGTGTATTATCATGTCTACAATTATTTTCCAAAGTTTTACATTTTTTGAATTTATTTGATATTTTTAAACAGGGTTTTAAAATCAGAAAACTATTTCTAAAACTTCAATTTTAATATATCAGTTCATGGTCGACTGTCACGGTTGACCGCACCTGAGTTTTTTTCATAGTGGGTAGCAGAAACTCTCACGGTCGACCGCCATGGTCGACCGTCAAAGCTGAATTTCTCACGGTCGACCGTCGCGGTCGACCGTCGAACTCTCTGGAGCTTCTCCTGTTGTTTTTGTTGCTCGCGGTCGACCGCCGTGGTCCTAATGGTTCTTTTGGTACAGAATCAGATTTTTGATTCTTGGGCTGTTTGGTCTTTTCCCTTTGGGTTTTGGCTAAGGTTTTGGGAGGCTATAAATACCCCATTGATCTTAGTTCTCAACAACAATCCAAGAAGTTTTTAAACAAGTTTTAAACAAGGGTTTAAGTTTGTTTAGTGTTTGTTTAAAATAGTTTTTGTTTGGGTAGAAGTTTTACACAAGTGGAGGAGATCATCTACATTGATTGAGCTTCATCTTAATCGATCTCTCCATCTTGTTTTTCAGAGAAGCATTTCTAAACTCTTATCTAGCTTTACATTTGCATATTTATTTGATTATCTTTTTATTAAAGCTAGTTTTGTATTGAGTTTAGATTTGATTTACCTCTTTGTTACACACACCCACATTGAGCTTATTGTATTTACATACATAGTATATTAGGGTTTTGAGAGATTGTAACATTGAGTTGTGCTTAATTGAGTTCTCTCCTTGTATTAGAGAACAAATCATTTATTATTACATTGAGAGTGTTGTAAGGTGAACGTTGATTGGGAAAATCGAGTGTGAGGAATGGACGTTGATCGGTGAACGTTGAAAACCGACATTGTTAGTGTGAGTGTATACATTGATCGGTGATCGTTGAAAACTGACATAGTGTGGTTGTAAACGTTATTCGGGTGAGCGTAGAAAACCCGGTTGTGATAGTGGATTTCTCCCCGGGAGAGGGGAGCAGAAACGTAGGATGAAAGGTCTGAACTCCGTGATCATATCGTGTGTTTGAGTTTGCTTTGACGCACTTAATCTTTTGTTTATATTTCTTATCGCCTTTGTCCATAGCTCATTAATTATATCATCCACTATCTAGTTCATATTGTTTACCCTTGTGTTAGTTTACATATCCTTGCATATATATTTTCATCATATAGGATATATCTTATTGTTCATTTTGCTTATCCTAGCTTACATATCTTGTTGTATTTCATACTTGCTAGGATAACTTATTAATTAGTTTTAATTAGTATTTAATTGGATTAGATTAGCATAAGACCCTAATCACCCCCCTCTAGGGTCTAACAATTGGTATCAGAGCTTGGTGCTCTTTGATTTAAGGTCTAATCATATTGAGTTAAAGATCCAAGTTATCTTTTTGTGCTAATCTTGTTTTGATTGCATTCGTATCTTGCTTGTATATTTTTACAAATTATAGATATGAATGATGCATCTTGTTTAGGCTATGATTCTAGTATTGCTCCTAAATTCAATGTTTTCCCCTATGCTCAATGGTGTTTTAGATTCAAAATATTTATTCAATCTAAAATATTGATTTATGAGAAATCATTGATTGTGCTTATATTGTGCCCACGTTGGAGAAATTCATGTGGAGCAAACATGATAAAAAGATGTTTATTATGAACAAGCTTATGTTAGAATTTTTATTAAATGCATTTGATTCATTTATGTCTAACAAGCTTGATTCTTTTTATAGTGCTTACACCTTATGGACATTTATTGAAGCACATCAAGGGTACTTGGAGGCGATCCGACAAGCTTTGGAGGATCCAGCTTCAAGTTCATATGGAGCATCATGCATACGGCCACTAGGCGATAGCCCTAGTGAGGTTTGCGAGTTCGAAACCACTAATGATTTATCTAGTGATGAAGTTACTTGTGCTAGTAAAAAATTATTGCATGCCTTTAACAAATTGTAAAATAATTTTATTGATTTAAAAAGCAAGCATGAAGATTTAAAATCCGATCATGAGAAGTTAGCTTCCAAATTTGATATCATTTCTCAAGAAAGTATTGCTTTTCAATAAAACAATGATATGTTAAATTTGAAAAATAAAAATTTAAAATTGGATATTTGTAACTTGACTCATGACAAAAATAATGCCATGTTAGAAATAGAGAACATACAAAATGATACTGCTTCCTTTATAAATGACTATTTATGTTCTACTTCTAAAAATGCATATGTGCCTAAAAATAAAGATTTTAATCTTATGAATAATTGCATTTCATCTTTAGATTCAACTTTGAAAATATACTTTGATAATCATAAGAGGCTTATGGATATGTGTGCCAAGTCTGAGTCATTATCTACTCATTATGCACACATATATAGTAAAATTTACAAATACTCTATTTGTGGCCAAAAATGTTATTTAGCTAAATTTTGCTATGATGCACACAAACATAAGAATTCTAATACTCCTTGTGCATCTCATATAGCTTCTTCATCTTGTACACTTACACATTCACATGCTCATTCTCATAAAGTTCATCATAAGCATGCTAGTGTGTTCAAGTGTGATCATTGTGGTTGTTTTGGTCATTTGGTAAAGTTTTGCTTTGATTTGAAGAAGAATTCTATTTTGCCAAATGCTTCTAGTAGACCACATGCTTTTAAATGTGATGTTTGTGGTAGGTTTGGACATCTTGCTAAATTTTATTTTGATATGCAAAAAACTTCTAAGTTGTAATATGTTCCAAATAGACCATTGTTTAAGAATAATTCTCATTTGCAAAATAATTTTAAAAGATAATCTTTATTTGCAAATGATTCCCGTGCACGAGCTAATGGTACACAAAAACAAATGGATCTCTTTCATCACACAAATTGCAATCGGAAGGGTCATTTGATTGAATATTGTTTTGACCGTGTTAGTGCACCATATGTGCCCAAGATGGTTCATAACCCTAGGGCTTTGAGCTTAAATGATAGGGGTCATGTGCCTAAATCTTTTGGTACCAAGAGTTCTTGGGTACCAAAACATATTTAATTTTTAAACCAAGAATTTTAGTGTTCTTATTTTTCCTTTTCTTGGTTTTGAAAATTATGTCTTAAAATCTTTTGGTTATGAATACAAATTTTCTTTGATCAAATCCTTTTTGTTTTCATGATTATTGGTCTTGTTTTGATGAGAGGTTTGTACTTATATAACCCCCTGGTTTATTGGGTGTTTATTTCCAAATCTTATTTACCGGGTGCTAAAATGTTCATATGGGTTGATACTAGCTCAAGAGCTAGATATAGTTGCCTCTCTTGATTTTTTTAAAATCAATGATGTTTTGGTTTTATGATTTAAATTTTGATTTATGATTTTATTTGATTGATTTATTTTCATTTGAAAACTTTTTGGATGATTCTCATGTTCCTCTTCTTTTGTTTTCATAAATCTATTCTTTTATATGGCTTTTATATATTTTTTTGTATTAATGAGACACTATTTTCATCTTTGATATATTTATATATGTTCTCATTGTCTTTTTGTATGTGAGTTGTGTTTAGCATTTATGCTTGCTCACATATGTATGCCTTAGCCTTCATTTCATATATTCTTTATAACTTTTTGATAGGGGGAGCAATCCCTATACTTATTTTATACTCACCCATGCTTATTTGTAGGGGAGCTTTCGCTCTCTTAATTCTTTTATCCTCTTTTTGATGTTGTCAAAGGGGGAGAAATATTGTGAGTATATTCTTTTTGTTTATATGCATGATAAATACAATATTGTATATTTATTTCCTTTCATGTATATATCCTTTTTGTAAATTATTTATCATCATAAAAAAGGGGGAGATGGTTGGCCTTCTTGTTTTGATGATGTTTAACAAACAATTTACTTCTAATGTTATTTATCTAGTGTTTGTGTTTTCGTATTTATTCTAAGCAAACAACGAGTTGGCGGATGGATGGAATAAAGATTCAACGATCATATCAAATAGAGGTTGGCGGAATTGTAGAGTGAAGTAACGTACAATTCAAGTTAAAGATCAAGTTCAAGCTTCATCCGCAAAGTGTACCAAGTCAAGCTTAATTGAAGATCAAGATCATAGCTTGGGTAACATAGTTTAGGTTTTATATTATGTGTGTTAAGTACCTTAAGCTCAATATCACATACACACACATTTTATTAGTTTCCTTGTATATATATGGTCATATATATATACAACACAAGTTTTGGTTTTTATGCTTATAAATATGAAATTACATATTTTATTTTTATTATTGTGATTTGGTTTAACTACTTAGATATGAAACAAATAATTTTCATATACATACTCCTATGTTTCAATTTCTAATGTATTTGTGAAAATATCATATTCTCAGCTTATAGACTTAACAATCATTATATACATATTTTATTAAGTCTACATAATCATTGTGCAAAGTTTTAAAACATGGTTTAGCCAAAATGTCAAAATTCACATGTTTACATTTTTGTGTTTTGGACTATTTTGTAAAATGATGATATTTCTCATTTGGGTAGTCCTTTTTGAAAACCAGTTTTTGTAGCATGTGTATTATCATGTCTACAATGATTTTCCAAAGTTTTATTTTTTTTGAATTTATTTGATATTTTTAAACAGGGTTTTAAAATCAGAAAACTATTTCTAAAACGTTAATTTTCATATATCAATTCACAGTCGACCGCCACGGTTGACCGTGCCTGAGTCTTTTCCATAGTGGGCAGTATAAACTCTCATGGTTGATGACCACGATCGACCGTCAAAGCTGAATTTCTCGCGGTCGACCGCCGCGGTCGACCGTCGAACTCTCTGGAGCTTCTCCTGTTGTTTTTGTTGCTCGCGGTCGACCATCGCGGTTGACCATTGTTTATCCCAACGGCTCTTTTGGTACAGAATCATATTTCTGATTCTTAGGCTGTTTGGTCTTTTCCCTTGGGGTTTTGGCTGAGGTTTTGGTAGGCTATAAATACCCTATTAATCTCAATTCTCAAAAACAATCCAAGAAGTTTTTAAACAAGTTTTAAACATGGGTTTAAGTTTGTTTAGTGTTTGCTTAAAAGAGTTTTTGTTTGGGAAGAAGTTTTACACAAGTGAAGGAGATCATCTACATTGATTAAGCTTCATCTTAATCAATCTCTCCATCTTGTTTTTCAGAGAAGCATTTCTAAACTCTTATCTAGCTTTACATTTGCATATTTATTTGATTATCTTTTTATTAAAGCTAGTTTTGTATTGACTTTAGTTTTGATTTACCTCTTTGTTACACATACCCACGTTGAGCTTATTGTATTTACATACATAGTATATTAGGATTGTGAGAGATTGTAACATTAAGTTGTGCTTAATTGAGTTCTCACCTTATATTAGAGAACAAATCATTTATTGTTACATTGAGAGTGTTGTAAGGTTTTCGGTGAGCTAGAAAACCGAGTGTGAGGAGTGGACATTGATCGGTGAACGTTGAAAACCGATATTGTGAGTGTGAGTGTATACGTTGATCGGTGATCGTTTAAAACCGACATAGTGTGGTTGTAAACGTTATTCGGGTGAGCGTAGAAAACCCGGTTGTGATAGTAAATTTCTCCCCGGGAGAGGGGAGCGGAGACGTAGGACGGAAGGTCCGAACTCCGTGATCATATCGTGTGTTTGAGTTTGCTTTGACACACTTAATCTTATGTTTATATTTCTTATCACCTTTGTCCATAGGTCATTAATTATATCATCCACTATCTAGTTCATATTGTTTACCCTTGTGTTAGTTTACATATCCTTGCATATATATTTTCATCATATAGGATATATCTGATTGTTCATTTTGCTTATCCTAGCTTACATATCTTGTTGTATTTCATACTTAATAGGATAACTTGTTAATTAGTTTTAATTTGTATTTAATCGGATTATATTAGCATAAGATTCTAATCACCCCCCCTCTAGGGTCTAACAAGGTTTACCTTGGAATGCAGCCTTTTGTGAAACCATGGACGTCACAGTTAGTATCAGAGCTCTAGTTTCAGCATCCTTAGGATCATTCCTGTGTCGAGTCGTGGAGCTAGGATAGAGTTTCCTAGTTTCCTAGGACTCATGTATAGAGTCTGTTAGGAATTCCTAGATTGAGCGAGGGCGATATATATATATATATATATATATATATATATATATATATATGGGAAAAGTGATTCTAAGGTGACACCTTAGATTCCCACCTAAGGACGCAGCCTAAAATCACATCATTCTCTAATTGTTTTTTCCGATCCATTCCGTTGAACTTGATCTACACATTCTTAAACCCAAACACACCAATTTTGGGGTGAACCCGTCGTGTTTTAACCCATCATCCACTCGCCGTAATTTTAACGGTTTCGAATGAATAGAACTTTTTGCACGGCTCAACGAATGATCAAAACACGACGGGTTCATCCCAAAATTGATGTGTTTGAGTTTTAGAACGTGTAGATCAAGTTCAATGGAGCGGATCGAAAAAACAAAATAGGGAATGAGGTGATTTTAGACCGCGTCCATAGGTGGGAATCTAAGGTGTCACCTTAGAATCACTTTTCCCTATATATATATATATATATATATATATATATATTACTTTGATTGGAAAGTAATTGCGTGAATGATATGTGATACGTTTTCCTATTGTTATATGTTATGCTATTTATGCTTGAGATCTCATTTACTATGAATTATAAGCTCTTCTCCTGAAATTTTAGAGCCCAAGCCGTAACAGACTCCACAGTATCTGATCAATCTTATAGCACCGCTTGTAACCAGATTGACAGCTATAGAGGAGCAAATAGCAAATCAAGTTTCACCGGCAACACCATCTTCTATAATTCCATCATTACCCGTGCTAGTTGTACCTATTGCAGAGGCATACCCAGGAGTGATGCCAACACCAGCTATTGTTAGAGCCACAAAGCAAGAAGTGAGCCTTCAAACAGAATGGTCCGAAGATAAGAGCAAGAACAAGAGAACATTTTTAGGACCTAGAGGACCTCATCAGTAGAGTGATCAGCAACAGCAACAGTAGCACACAATTGAAAAAAGAAGACAAAGAGAAAGGAAGAAGTGAGAAACGGCATCCGATGCTAACCATTGGGGAGAAATTGGTTAGACTTCTCTCTAATAGGGTAGGATATTGGTGTCCCATTATAGGTATAAAAAAAGGTACGTACTAGGAGCTAGGTTTGACCTTTCGATCCATTAGAAGAACGAGCCTAAGCTTTTAGAAATCGAGAGGTTCTGGCACCTCTTTCATATATCGCTAAAGCAATGGAAGCAGCATTGACTCCAATAACCGGAGCGAAGGTTGCAGTGATAGGGACAGAGATTATGGAACCTATCTTTTGCATTTGAAGGGACCTATCGTGACTATTCATGGGAAAAATTGCCTTCATTGATGTCATTGTTCTCTTAAGCAACAGTTTATCGGTTACAAAAGATCCGGTCTTTTTATAAGATCCGGTTACAACAAAATCAAAAAAAAATTTAAAAAAAAGATTACAACTTTCCTTTTTTGTGGAACAAATCGCAAGATCCTGTTTTACGGTCTCTTGCTTGTGTGGGTTCTTCGCCTGCGCCGGGGTTAATCCGTGGACTACCACGCGATCTTGATCCGGTCGGATCTACACGGTATGACGGGTGTTATTTCACGAAGAAAATAACAGCCGGGGGTATTATTTCACCAAGGAAATAATAGCTCTAAGTAATCGAAATCGACCAAGCGAAATCGATACTCTTCTCGGGATCAAAAACCAAGTTTTGATCCGGAGGATGACCGTGTAGATCTCAGATCTGATCTCTCTCGAACTCCTGCCTTATTTGGTGTGGATGAACACCAAGAACCAGATCTGAGAAGTCCAAAACTCCGAGATTCCAAAGCTTCAACCTTTTTTTAGTCTTGAACCTTTAATCCAGCAGAGTTTCGCCTCCAAAAAATCCAACCTCCAAAACAATAAGCCCTCAAGCCTATTTATAGGCATTTAAAACCGGATCTGGGCTCAAATTTGGGCCCAGATCTGGGCTCGGCCACCTAGGTGGCTCGGCCGGCCACCTAGGTGGCTCGGCCGGCCACCGAGCCACCAAAAGGTGGCTCGGCCACCGAGCCACCAAAAGGTGGCTCGGCCACCGAGCCACCTAGAGGTGGCTCGGTTTTGCCCGAGCTACCAATTGGTGGCTCGGCCACCGAGCTACCTTGGTGGCTCGCCGAGCCACCTGAAGGCGGCTCGGTTTTGGCCGAGCCCTCCGGGTGCTTGGTGTTTCGCCGTTTTCCGGTTTTGCGCTTGATTTGAACTCGATTGTTGATGTGGACTCTAATTTGGCAGTCTGGATCCTGAGTTGGCAGTAAATCCGCTTCGTTGTTCGAGTTTGAGTCCGGATCCGATCTTGATTTGATCTTGATTCGTTTGAGTCCGCTCCCGATCTTGTTTGATGTAGTGGACTCTACGGTTGGATGACTCGTTGATTCATCGACCTGTCGGCTTGATTGGGCACGTGATTGGATGTATTCCGTTGTTTGCGTGCAATTCGTTAACCTCGTCGCCTCGTTAATCCGCTTCGTCGCATCTCACTTAGCTTCGGTGTTGTGGTCTAACGAACATGCTTGGATATATCGCCCGATGGTTCGTTGGTTTGTTGAATCATCGTGCCGAGCTGTGTTAAGGGACCTATAAGTAGTTTTATACGCCTACAGATACCCCCTCCAAAGTATTTAGCCTCATTCTTTTATAGAATAGTCTGGAATACTTTGGATATGATTGTCCCAACCTTCAATCGGTGTAACAGGACCTTTGGAATGGCTTCTATTCTTGATTCCTTCAATCCTCCAGGCTATTCGGTGCTTTGTCGAATGTCTGCAAGGGTTCCGGTGCTGCATTTATTGTCTGACCGTTGTCAGAATTTTGAACTTGAAGTCAATTCCTGATTTTCTGATCCTTAGCTCGTGTTTGCTGTTTTAACATAGAACCGACCATCGATTGTTGGCGTTGAGTCTTCATTTGCAACGCGTTGTCCGGCGTTTGAGCTTCATTGTGACGCGTTGTCCGGCGTTTGAGCTTCATTGTGACGCGTTATCCGGTGTTTGACACAGTTTATACTCGTACGTCTGCTGGAGTCTACACAGTTTAAGCTCTTAAGGAATTGGAGCATGGCGGTCTGAAGTTGTTGGATGCCCAAGTCACGATACCAACTCATAAAGTTGATGCGACAATGACTCGTATTTATAGAATTTTTAGCAAATTCTCAGCCATCAACGGGTTTGATGAGCTTTTACCGACTACCGTTTGAGTCGGGCTAGCATGCGGATTGTTTAAGTCCGTTCCGCATGTGACGTTAAGCTAAAAGAGTTAACCCTTTTAGTGCTACGCTATTGACTACATAGACTTCGTCTTTCTCCTATGAAAAGACTAAACAGCGACGTGTGTGAGATGTTGACTTAGGATTTTTGGCAAATCCTCAGCCCTCAACGGATTTGACGTGCTTTTACCGATTACCGTTTGAATCGGGCTTACATGCTGATTGTTTTAGTCTGTTCCGCATGTGATGTTGTGCTAAAGGAATGAACTCCCTTAGACTTTGTGCTATGATGTCGAATACATAGGCTTTACCATTTGTTACGGGAATAGGCTACCCGGCAGCGCGTGTTAGGCGTTAACTTTAGGATTTTTGGCTAACCCTCAGCCTTCAACGGATTTGATTAGCCTTTACCGACTACCGTTTGAGTCGGGCTAGCATGCGGATTGTCTAAATCCGTTCCGCATGTAACGTTGTGATAAGAGAGTGAATTCTCTGAGACTCGTCGCTACGACTTTGAATACGTAGACTTCGTCATTGTTACGGGAATAGGCTACCCGACAGCGTGTATTAGACGCTGACTTATCCCTACTTAGGCTTCGGGATAAAGGTCCCCAGAATCAGGTTCTGGTGTCTTCTTGGATAGTAAAAGACTAACCTGGCGACGCATGTTAGGCGTCGGCATATCCTTTCTTAGGATTCAGGATGAAATTCCCCATGCGTGTAAGGCATGGATTTTGGTGTTATTAATAACAACCTGCCATAATGTTGAATATGTGGGCGGGTATTTTTTTTAACGGTTAAGAACTAACCGGCAGCGTGGGTTAGGCGCAGGCTTATCCCTGCTTAGGTTTCAGGATAGGATACCCCAGACTCGAACTCTGGTGTCTTTTTCTACGAAGAAAGACTAAACCGGCAACGCGTGTTAGGCGCAGACTTATCCCTGCTTAGGATTCAGGATAAACTTCCTAGGATGAATCCTAGATTGATAAATTCTTGGAAAAGGTCGGTGTAGGAAAGGAAGAATTTTATATTCTATTTCCCGTTCTTCTTTTAGGATGAAGGCGAACCCGAATACAAGGAAGGAAGAATTTTATATTCTATTCCTTGATTCTGGAAATAAAGAATTTTATATTCTATCTCCAGCGCAAAAGAAACTAGAAGTGGGATCTCCACTCGGAGAATCTGGAAGATCTAGATAAACTTACCTTTTATAGGATTGGTTATCTAGATGAGTTTCTCGTTTATCGAAGTAAAATTTCAACCTCGGTTATAACCATGAGGAGGTTTAACCAAAGAGAAAAAGAAGGGAGTTCTTTCGTTTATCGAAAGGGGACTCTGAACTGAAAGTGGACCTCTTGTTCGTGAAAAGAATCAAGAAGGACATTTGTTGGTGGCTTGGACCAGAAAGACATTTTTGGTGAACTCACTGTCAATTGAAATTGATCAGTGAGGGATTTTGGTAGTGGAAATGATTTTGGGTTATCCTCTAGAATATTAAGTGTAATATTCTTCAAGGAACTTCCCGGTAAATGGGTTATTCTGAATGTACTAGGGATAGTACTTTTTCAGGAACTTCCTATTTATTGGCATTAATTACCTAACGCCCTATTGGGTAATCAGGCGATATGCGCTGTTTGAGTAGACTGTATCTATCACAAATGGTCCTTCCCATTTGGGTTCAAATTTACCTTTCTTCTTGGAGTTGAGGATTATCGGTCGGCGAGCAGCGAGTGTTCGCGGGAAAAATGGTAGCTTTCTTCATTGATGATTCCATTGTGCTCTTAAATAACAACTTTTTGGGTTACAAAGATCCAGTCTTTTTATAAGATCCAGTTACAATGAAAATCAAACAAAAAATAAAAATTACAACTTTCCTTATTTGTCGAACAAATCGCGAGCTCCTGTTATCCGGTCACTCGCTTTCGTGGGTTGTTTGCCTGCGCCGATGGTTGATCCGTTGACCACCGCACGATCTAGATCCGAACAGATCTATGCAATATTACGGGTATTATTTCACCATGGAAATAATAGCCGGAGGGATTATTTCACCAAGGAAACAATCGCTCGATTCTCGGGATCAAAGACCAAGCTTTGATCCGGAGTATAGCAATGTAGATCTGAGATCCGGTCCTCTCGAACTCCTGCCTTTCGTGATGCGGATGCTCGCCAAGAAACAGATCTGAATGTCCAAGTCTTCAAGCCTTTAAGAACTCAAGAACAAGATCTCAATCCGGTAGAGTTTCGGCTCTCCAAAAGTCCTTCCAAAAGTCCTCCAAAATGATGAATCACCCCGCCTATTTATAGGCAACCAGATCTGTGCATTTGGAACAGATCTGGGCGGCCACCTCAGGGTGGGTCGACCACCGAGCCACCTCAGGGTGGCTCGGCTTTTGCCGAGCCCCCTTGGGGTGTTGATTTTTATCGTTTCCCATTTTCCGGTTCTGTATTCGATTTATCCGGACCTTGATTTGACAGTCTGGATCTTGATTTGGCAGTAAATCCACCTTGGTGTTTGAGTTCGAATCCGTTTTATGGTTGGACAACTCGTTGACTTCCCGAACCGTTGGATTGGTTCCGCACGCGAATGCATTCCGTTGCTCGCGTGCAATTCGTTAACCACGTCGCCTCGTCACTCGATGGTTCGTTGATTCGTTGAATCCCCGTGTCGAGTTATGCTAAGGGACCTATAGTCAATTTTATACGCCTACAGATACCCCCTCCAAAGTATTTCAGCCTCGTTCTTTTATTGAAGGGTCTGGAATGCTTTGGATATGATTGCCCCTACCCTCAGTTGGTGTAACGGGACCTTGGAATGACTTTTTTGTTCTGTATTCCTTCAATCCTTCAGGCTATTCGGTGCTTTGTCGAACGTCTGTAAGGGTTCCGGTGCTGCATTTATTGTCTGACCGTTGTTGGAATTTTGAACTTGAAGTCGATTCCTGATTTTCCAATCTTTAGCTCGTGCTTGTTGGTTCAACATATAACTGACCCTCGATGGTTGGCGTTGAGTCCTTATTTGCGACGCGTTGTCCGGTGTTGTGTTATTGAGTTATCCTTAAGAATATTTTTAGAAAAATATTCTCCAGGAACTTCTCAACAACAAATAGGGAATAGTTTATACTCGTATACCTTATTGGAGTATTTCTCATATCTGAATGAGCTGAACCGGTATAATTATCTGAACCGGTATAATTATCTGAACCGGTCTGATAATGACCCAAAAAGGCAGTAATTTGGCTTGAAAATTCTTCCGATCCTTCCGAATGCGCGGGAGAGACCAAAATAAACAAGGGATTGAACCCTCGGTCGATTTGAAGTTGTTTCGACGCTCAATTCAGCTTAATTTTGAATTCTGGTTCAATTCTGGTTCAAACTGTTTCAGGACTGGTTCAACACTGGATCAGACTGGTTTATCCTGGTCTGGTCTGGTTTAGTCTGGTTTGGTCTGGTTCAGCCTGGTTTAGCCTCTTTTGAACTGATTTGGACTGGTCTGGTCTGGTTCACCCTGGTCTGGTCTGGTTCAAGGCTGGTTCACTATATAAAAGGGGGTCTTTTTTCTTTTCCTTTTCTTTTCTTTTCCTCTTTCTAGGGCCGGCCCCCCATCTCTCCCTCTTCTCTTGATTTTCCTTCCCTCGAGCATCTTTACACCTTCAAACCTTGAAATTTGTCTTAGATCTAGGTTTCCTCTTGATCTTAGACCGAAAAATCCTTCAAAAATTCTTTATTTAAAGTTTCTCTTAGGCCCCTCGAGCGCGTGGTTCGAGCTCTTTTCAAGGTCTAATTTTTGTCGGATCCTTAAGCTTTTCCTCAGGTAAACGCTCCATAATTTTTGGATATTTCATGTTTAATTTAATTTATGAATTTATGGGATTGTATATGAGGGTTAGGATTATGATTTGGCGCCTCGAGCTTCTCTTTCAGGGGGGTAGAATTGATAAAAAGGGGAACTTTTTTCTGGATCTGATCCCTCAATTTATTTTGCAGATCATTATGTCGCGTGACTCGAGAGGTCGCTCCCCTGCTGCGTCGGCTGATGGCGCGCCTCCCTCTTACGCTGGTGAGCTATTTTTGGCATATTTAGAAATTTATAAATTAGCCCTTTTTTTCTTGGAAATTTGCAAATTGGTCCTTTTACCCCACGTTGTTCTCCTTGGTGAGGCAATCGGGAAGAGCCTTGATTCTCCTTGGTGAGGATTGACGCTTTAAAGATAGGTTTTGCTTGGTCAAAATCATATCTCAAAATAAAGGGGGCGATTTGAGACTGCATTGTGCTTTATAAGGCAGGGATATATTATCAATATACCCTATCTTGTGATTGCACAATATAGCCAAATAGTCTCACCCTTTATAAGGCAATGACTCTATCTTACCCATTTGTAAGATGAGTTCAATTTCCTTTTATAATTAAGACTAACAGGTGTTTAACTGTTTTATTTTCAGTAGGATATCCTTCTGGATCATTCTCATCTCATGCGGTATATGGGCGTCGTGGCGAGTACTATTCGACTTCAGACGATCTTTCCCCCATTCTAGTTACTCCTCAGTTCGCTTTGGGTACATCGACTGAGGTTGCTCAAGTGGTGATGGAAGGTGGGCATCGAGCTCTCCGACAGTTGATTACCGATGCACCTTTCGTGAAGGATGCCAGTTCTATTCAGCCTCTCAGGAAGAGCGATTTTTTATTTGGCGACTCTGTCGAAGACCCGGATGCCGTGTTTATTGATGCCGAGCAGTGGCTTCATAAAACTGGCAGTGGTTTTATATATTTGCTGAAGATTCCTCGGCATCGTTCATTGACTAAGCTCAGGCGTCAGGCTGTGACACGGGAGATGTCGTGGCGCTTGACGGAGGAGCATGAGAGCGTCCACTGCGGCTACATCACTCATCAGGCATTTCCTAGCTCGAGCAGGAGTCATGTCACCGGATTGCGTCCTGGAGTATTGGGGCTGGATGCACCACCACGTAACGAGTTTCTTACCACTGCTTCTACTTTGAGGAATCGTCTCGCTGCTCTAGGACGGGAGATGCCTGCGACGCGTCACAGAATTTATGGTTGGGTCCATTCTTTGGACAAGTTTTGGTGGACTCGTATGACGACGTACGTCTTAAGCCGATGGGGCGAGGAGTTGCACGCTTGTGGTTTATATGCAGCCGTTCGTGCCACCATGTATGGTTTGCCTGTCAGTGCGAGGCATTTCTGTGCTTTGTTCGAGCTTTATAATCCAGATTCGAATACTTTTCTGACCCGGCAAGGGGAGTTGGGCTTGGCTCTTCACGAGATGCACAGGATTTCTGGCTTGCCCATGGGGCAGATGTTATATCAAGAATACTTTCCCTCTAATCATGAATTGAATCAATTGAAGGATCGTATGGCCGACCGCTATGAGACTCTATGGGACCTCACTTGTCACTATCATATTGCTTTGGCGCAGTCTGAGCCTTTAGCAAAGAGGACTAAGGTATTCGTGAGTCTGAAGCAGTTTGCAAATTATTTGTTCAAGAATCTGGAGAATAATTCTGGCGAGGCTATTTGTGAGTTGGCCCCACTTACTCCCTCAGGGGTGAACAGTCTACTGAAGAAGATTGACGCTCATTCCTATACCACTAGCAGTCCTGAGGGTGGCTTTCCTGCAGGGACCAAGTTCAAATCATTCTTATGGCATGCAACTACACCGATTCGACCGATGACTCTTCTTGCCGGTTATCTCGCTATTTGGCTAAAGAAGTGCGCGGTTCCATATCAGTCTGGCGACGCCTTGCCCTTGGAAGTGCTCTACCCAGCAGTTCAGCTCGCCTATAAGAAAGAACTTTCACTTCTTCCGGTGATGGTGGCTAACATTCATCGAGGACTTCGACAGCTTTCTGGTGCCTTTACATGGAAGGAAAGTGATTTGCCGGGTCAGATTCCCACCATTAAGACGGAGCTTCCGTACACTTATTTAATGGCTTGGTTCGTCCTTCACCGTTCTGATATGATGTCGGTACCGAATGCCACAGACCACTCCGTTCCCCTACTACAGTTGCTTGAGAATGGCAAGTGGGAGGGGCGCGGATTTTCTGACATCAGACAGCAGCTGCAGGTCCACAAGTGTTGGACATTTTCCACTTGCTTTCCGCAGTTCTCCGGCCGATACGGTGATTGTTTGATAGATGAGGAGAGGCCGAGGGAGTATCGAACTCACTTAGACATCGGCTGCTTTAACTGGCTGGTGAACATTAGGCTAGGTTATCTGACTTTTCGGGTGAGGGATCAGTGTTTCATAGAGCCATATCTACCCTGCTGATTCGCTCGCCAGTTTGGCTATGATCAGCTTTACGTCGGGAATCCCCGTCAGCAGCTTCGGGCTCACGGCGGTTTGGTGGATGGTCTCCGTGCATGGTTGTGGACCGTGACTGGCTGTACTGGTGCTAAGTTCAGTCTCTCGAGTGCTGATCGGCAGTTGAACCTCACTTTCTTAAGCTACAAGTGGTTGTTAGCAGCTAATAAGACTATCCCCGTGAAGCCGATCGCAGAGCTAGAGGCGGAGGAAGCTTCTTAGGTTGATTCTCATAGGATTTGGGAGAACGCTCGGTCACAGAGGATACGGAACAAGACTCGTCGGATTAATGAAGAGGGAAAGAGGACCTTCCATTCTGCAGACGAGGCTTCAGACGGAAATCCTGAAGATTACGAGGACTTTTCCGAACGAGGTTAATCATTCATCTTCTTCTTCTGCTTTCCAGAATTATTAAAGCTGACAATGGTTTGATGTTTTAGGGACCATTGGTGACCAGGAAGAAGAGTTCCGTCATCCTCCCCAGGCGAGACCTTCGATTATTGTCCCTGCTGCTAGGCGGAAGAGATTAGCTCGCAAGCCGCGCGCAGCTTCACAAGCATCTGATATGGATTTGGCCGGTGATGATCCTGCTAGTGACGGAGGTAACCTCTACCCTGTAAACCATCCTCTTGATTATTCAGAATATTAACTCATGCTTTTCCATCTCTATATAGGAGAGCGTGGAGACAGCGAGATGAGTCCTGATCCTGTTCCTATATCTCCTGGCGAGCCTGACTCACCGCGCCAGGTGGAGAGGCCTGCAGTGGCTGCCGACGTTAGGGAGGATATCAATGTAGGACCCGACCCAGCGAATCCAGGTACATCTACCATTGACAATATATCTTTTAGATGACATGCAAAGGAGTCGAATGATTCGGAATTTGCGCATCCTCTAATTGTCTCTGTACTTCTCGCTCCTTTAGATAACTTGCAGGAGGCGAACGTGGATTTTGGAAATAAAGAGGCTAATGCACCCGTAAAAGGTAACTCATTTCAATTGGTTGTAATCTCTTCATTCTTCTTTGGTACTTATATTCTCTTGTGTCAGACTTCTCGATTGATGATTTTGACGAGGAAGGCTTGCTTGTGGATACTCCTATGATTCACTTCATGTGTGGATCTCCTCAGATTGATGACCAGTTGCCTAGAGATATGTTTCCTGAGTCCACATTCCCTGAGAACCTTGAGGGTGGTTCTTTTGAAGGTACGTGCCTCCTCCCAAGTTAATTATAGGACTAGCCAATTCTTGACTAATGAAGCTATAATATGATGTCTCTGAGAATTCTGTTTTGAATTTGACAGGAGCTTTTGTCGAGAATGATCCCGTTGAGCCGGCTGCGAGACCAACTACTCCAGTTGATACCTCTACAGCGGTTACACCCCCAGTACCCCCAGTGACTCAAGAGGGTATGAATTAAGCAACTGAGAATGTTATTTATTTCCTCCTCAAAACATTTTTGATGGATTTCTCCTTCTTTGTATAGGGTCTTCTTCTCGGCTTCATATCCTAGTGAAGGAATTGCTATCAGACGACGATCCTGAGAAGATCGTTCTCTGCATAGAACTTCGCTCCTTCTTCTCCTTCGTGAATGCTATGATTGGCAAGCTCTTCCATGGTGGACTCTTCCTTCGCCAATTCAAGCATTTCCTTGATTCCAAAGTCAATTTGATAAGGGAAGTAGGATATCCAGATTTGGCACAGGCTATAGTTGATGACCTCGATTGCCTAGATCATGAGCTTCAGATGTTTCGTGAGCTCCCAGATGCAGGCGCCTCCTCATTTATTGCTGCCGAGCTAGATACCCGCTTACAGTCATCGCGCGAGACTCAGATTCTTGCTGAGCTCGAGATTCAGATGTAGCGGGACCGAGTAGATCGAGTTGAGACCAGCCTTACTGTTAGATCATCTTCGCTTGCTGAGCTCGACCTTTCTATTACTTCTTGTGCGACCGAGATAGACCAGCTCAGAAGAGCACTCAGTGAAAAAGAGGAGACTATGGATATTCTTCAGATGACGAAAGCACAGGATCAGTAAACCCACACTGCCTTATCTGATGAGCTGAAATCCTTGAAGCAGAAGCTAGTCGAGACAGAGGAGATTGCTGCGAGGACTTCAGCCACCACCGAGGAGTCCATCAGAACTAAACTTAGGCAAGCTTATGATGAGAAGCTGTCTAAGATCAGTCAGCAGATTTTTGGTCATGGGCTTGATGTATGATTTTGTTTGCTGAGTACTTTGACTTTTGATACTCTTAGTGAAACTGGTTTTGATCTTTATCTTTATTATGATTCGTCATTCCGTTTGAAATGATTGACCATAATACTCATAGGATTTTTGGCAAACCCTCAGCCATCAACGGGTTTGATGAGCCTTTACCGACTACCGTTTGAGTCGGGCTAGCATGCGAATTGTTTAAATCCGTTCGCATGTAACGTTACGCTCAAAGATTGAATTCTCTGAGACTTTGTGCTATGATGTCGAATACATAGACTTCGCCATTGTTACGGGAATAGGCTACCCGGCGACACGTGTTAGGTGTTGGCTTTAGGATTTTTGGCTAACCCCCAGCCTTCAACGGATTTGATTAGCCTTTACCGACTACCGTTTGAGTCGAGCTAGCATGCGGATTGTCTAAATCCGTTCCGCACATGACGTTAAGCTAAAAGAGTTAACTCTTTTAGTGCTACGACATTGAATACGTAGACTTCGTCTTTCTCCTGTGAAAAGACTAAACAGCAACGTGTATGAGACGTTGACTTAGAATTTTTGGCAAATCCTCGGCCTTTAACGGATTTGATGTGCTCTTACCGACTACCGTTTGAGTCGGGCTTACATGCGGATTGTCTTAATCCGTTCCGCATGTGACGTTGTGCTAAAGGAATGAACTCCCTTAGACTTTTAGCTACAACTTGGAATATGTAGACTTCGCCATTGTCATGGGAATAGGCTACCCAGCAACGTGTATTAGACGTTGGCTTATCCCTACTTAGGCTTCGGGACAAAGGTCCCCAGAGTCAGGCTCTGGTATCTTTTTCTACGGATAAAGACCAAACTGGCGACACGTGTTAGGCGTCGGCATATCCTTTCTTAGGATTCAGGATAAAATTCCCCATACGTGTAAGGTGTAGGCGTATAAAATTGCCTATAGGTCCCTTAAAATGGCTCGGCACGATGATTCGACAAATCAACGGACGTTCGAGCGATGAGGCGATGAGGCACGCAAGCAACGGAATACGTTTTCGTGTGGAACCAAACCAACGGTTCGGAAAGTTAACGAGTCGTCCAACAACAAAACGGACTTGAACTCAAACACCGAGGCGGGAATACTGCCAAATAAAGACCTGGGCTATCAAATCAAAGTCCGGACAAATCAAACGAAGAACCGAAAGACGGAAAACACCGAAAACTACAAAACGGAACACACCCGGGGACTCGGCCTAAACCGAGCCAACCCGGGGTGGCTCGGCCCAAGCCGAGCCACCCCAGGGTGGCTCGGTGGCCGAGCCACCCTGAGGTGGCTCGGCAGCCGAGCCACCTCAGGGTGGCTCGGCATGAGCCGAGCCACCCTGAGGTGGCCCGACTCCCCCCCCCCCTCTCTCTCTTGTGCACGAATGCACAGTGAAGAGAGGCTATAAATAGGGGGGGTGGTTGTTCATTTGAGGGGACTTTTTCTGAAACTTCTGAAGAGCCGAAACTCTGTCGGATTGCGACCTCAACTCGGAATTGGAAGGCTTGAAGACTTGGATACTCAGATCTACGTCATTCTACTCCGGATCTAAGCTTGGTTCTTAGATCCCGAGATTTGAGCGAGCGTTTCCTTGGTGAAACGATCCCTCCCGGCTATTATCTCCTTGGTGGGATAATACCCGTTATACCACGTAGATCTGTTCGGATCGAGATTGCGCGGTGGTCCACGGTAATCAACCCCGGCACAGGCAAACAACCCACGCAAGCGAGGGACCGTAAAACAGGAAACTCGTGATTTATTCAGAGAGAATTGTAATTTTTATTTCTTTATTTTGATTTTCATTGTAACCGGCTTTTATAAAAAGACCGGATCTTTGTAAACGCATAAAGTTGTTATCAAAGTTGTAATGAAATCATCAATGAAGAAGAACACAATTTTCCACGCGAACAATCTGGCGACCACAGTGGGAGCCGCCGATCTCGCTGCCGAGATCGGAGTGTCGCAGCCACGGATCTCGATCCCGGTCGTGGAGGAGGTCGAGTATGAATTCGACCAACAGAAGTATGAGGAGTACGTGTCCTCGTCCGGATCTACCTCCTCCCCTAAGTCCAAGAAGTTCCAGAAGTTCTCCTCCAGGAGAAAAGTCCGTTGGTGTGATGAAGTTGAAGCCACCAACGACGACCTCACCCCAATCGACGCCGAAGCTGCGTTGAGTGAGGCCCTACCGACCTCAAAGAAGGTCAAATCCACCATTGAAGGCGTGGTGACTCTCTCCAAGAGAACTCGCCAGAGGCAGCGTCAACGCCTCGCGAAGCAATTCGCCAAGGCCATGGAGTCCGTTGACGGGGTCCGCTATCATGCGGATCTGAAGAACAAACGAGGCAAACAGCCTCAACCGCAAGTGAAGGGTGGTTCCTCCAAACCATCGACAATGGAGTGGGTCCGTGTCAAACGGAATCGCTCGACGTTGGAGGAGCGCATCCGCAAACGGCTCGCGTTATCGGCGCAAGCACGGGCCAAAGCTGAAGAAGCCCGTCGGAAGTTGCAGAAGGAGGTGGTCAAAAAGCTGCCACCAACTCGCAAGGTTTGGAGACCAAAGTCTGAAGAAACAATTCAGACCAAGGAGCGACAACCGCAGCCTCCGAAAATTCAAACTCCGGCAAGTCAATCTAAACAGCCGGTGATTGCCGCAACTGCTCAGGGAGATCCCGCAGGACCATCCCAGAAGAGAAAGTCTGTTTTGGAGCGCCTCGGCCCACTTCCGAAAGAACGAGGTAAAGCTCCGGTACAGGAACGCTTGGGACCAATGAAGAAGTCCCAAATAATGCAACACGCTGGGGGTCACCGTAACCCTCAACACTTGGAGAAAACCGTGGCACCCAAGCGCACAACTTTGCGCATCGAAGTGTAAGAGCCCGCTGAAGATTCATGCCCACAAAGGCGCGTTTCAAGATGTGTGACTCTGGATGGTCCGAAGAAGACAATTATTCCTCAGAAGGAAACGTTGTCATCTGATGACGACAACGTTATACCTGAGAGATCGTGCCAACACACGATAGGTTGCTCCGACCTTCAAACAGACGAGCTGTACTATCGTGCCGGGGGTACGAATAAATCCAGAAAGAGGAGCCTTCGAAGGCTCGAAACACAATGTCCTTGTTCGAAGCTCATTCGGGCGGTACTCTCTGAGTGCAACTGCGTCAAGGCAGTCCCTGAGAGAGTATCTGTGTTTGAAAGACTCAGCGATGGAACGCCAAAACCAAGGCATAGGCATTTTCAACGAAGGAGGAAGATGGTCAAAGATGGTGAGCATTCAAGGGTCACTGCAAATATGACCAGCACAGGAACATCGGCTCAGGATAACCCCGAGGCGGTTCCAGAAATATCCTGACGTGTAACTCGTCTACAATCCGGGGCTATCATTCGCGCGACGTATGGTAGAATTCGAACGAGAGTACCTTCGGGAGATGAAGAATCAGATGCTGGCTCAGCAGTGGCGTCTGATAACACAGTGTCCAGTGAAGGACAACCCCGCGAGGTGTTTATGATAAATGCGGAGCAAGTGGCCAAGATGCTTGAAGATGCCATGGCCAAACAACAAGAGACCTTTCGGTTCGAAATGCAAATGGCTATGCAGAACATGAGAGAGATGCATGACCAACAGCTCCAAGCATTGAGGAATCAACAAGGCGAACCAAGTCGTCCCAACCAGAACAACCTGGAAGATGAGGACACAAATGAGGGTCACAATGCTAACAACCCTCCCATCAACCCAGGGGGTGGTAATGAAAATGCTAGAGAAGACACAGGTGAAAGCCTAAAAATTAAAAATCTTGAGAGCAAGATCAACACATTGATCTCTGCTCAAGAGACGAAAAAGACGGGCATTCCTTGTCCATACCCAAGAGAGTGGGAATCAATCCCATATCCGGCGAAGTTCAGTCTAATTAACTTCACGCCGTTTAATGGGATGGGTTCCCCTACTCAACATTTGATTTATTTCAAATCGCACTTGGGAGTCATCTCTGGTAATGAGCCTCTGATGGTGCGGTCATTCGTCGGCACTCTTCGCGGAGCTGCCTTCGATTGGTATCGTCGCCTCAAGCCAGGAAGCATAAACAGCTGGGACGACATGGAGACCAAGTTTCTTACGAATTTCTTCGACGATGACACCGAAATCTCTATCGGATCATTGCTCGATGAGAAGCAGAAAGACGGAGAGCTAGTCGACACCTTCGTCAAGAGGTTCTGGAACAAGGCGATGAATTGCCGGGACCCGATCACTGAGGAATTCATCCTCCAGACCTGCCACAACAACCTTTCACTGGACGTGTTGGAAGCAATGGGCACAGCACCATCCAAGACTTGGAAGGATTTGAAGGTTCGAGGAGAGCAAGCGGAGCGATTCCTCAGAAGAAAGAAGGCGAAGAGAGGCCAACCGGCAACGAATCCTCCAAAGCAGAACTTCAACCAGAAAGGGAAAGGTAAAGCTCATGTTAATGCTGTTGATGCTAACCAGACATTTTAATTGCAACCTCAGCAACAGCAGCAGCAGCAAAGAGCGCCACAACAGTCGCAGCCGCATTGGCAGCAAAGGTCTCAGAAGCAAAAGTCTTCAGAGCCGAGGTTTCCCAAAATCTACTCCTTCAAAGATGATGAAGTTCCCGGCATCTTCAAGTATCTATTGGAGAACAACAAAATCCAGTTGCCGGCAATCGTGGATCATGAAGGAGCCACGAAGGTGACGGACCCGAAGTACTGCGCATACCACAGAGCGGTCCACCACCCAACAAAGTCTTGCTACCACCTCAAGGACAAGATCCAGGTGTTGATCGACGTAGGGGTCATAACTCCAAAACCGGCCAAGAATGTGGGAGCGAACGCGGTGTCGATCAATTTTGGATCAGTACCTACAGATTGGTTCGAGCCAAAACGCGTTACCAAAGTCGGGATGAAGACAGTGAATGACGACCCGCACGGACAACGTCAAAAGGGACTTGTGCCTCACACAGCCCCAAACGGTGAAATTCTCTGGGTGCACCCCGACCTGATTAAAGATGAACAATGGGCCGGATCGTCATCCAAGAAGAAATCCAAAGGGAAAGGCAAGTCTTGTTACGGAGTTTCTGCCATCCCAGGAGAAGATGACGAAAGAATCCCCGCTTTCCCACTTTCCGACGAGGAGCAGGAAGTTTTTGCGACCCGGAGTGGAAATGAATACCACTTCAAATATCCATCCCCTGGCGATCAATTTGCTGAGCAGGGGGTGACAAAACGAGGACCAGCCAAGACTCTCACAGAGTTGGGGGTGGTTACGGTTCCTAAACCGGTTGAAGATGCCCGACGACAGCCGGTTGACAAACAGAAAGAAAAGAGGCCCGAGGAGGTTCAGAATCCGAAGCAGTCTCGTTTCAGTCGTCCGATTGGAAAGGACAAACCGGAGAGTTCAAAAAATCCGCGCGTCTTTGACATCATGGCTCAACTGGCTAATATTCCAGCACGGATAACGCTGTACGAGCTACTACGGTTGTCCAAGGAAACTAGAGAAGCCTTACAAGAGGTCTTGGCCGATTCAGAGGCGTTCCTCACCAGGATCAAGCCAGCACCTGAGGAGCTGGAATTGTTAGCCCAACAGTGTAACGTGGCAGCTAAGAACCTTCCCTGCATCACCTTCACCAAAGAGGACATGCAGACGAAGAATTCAAATCATGATCGGCCCCTATACTTCGTCGGGTACATTGGCTCCAGTGAAGTCAACCGAATCCAAGTGGATCCGGGTTCCGCTGTGAGTATTATGCCACTTCGACTAATGCACAGCATTGGCATTCAAGTCAGTAAGTTGGCGTCTACAGGCACAGTCATCTACGGATTCAACACCAGCGGGTCAAGACCTTTGGGTAAAATCCGGATAAAGTGCCAAATGGGCGATTTAAAGACGGAGGTCACGTGCTACGTGATTGATGCTGAGACATCCTATAACTTACTATTGGGTCGGCCTTGGATCCATAGTAATGTTATAGTTCCCTCCACTCTACATCAGTGTTTGAAATATGTCGACACTGATGGAAGAGTTAGGACGGTGGTCGCGGATAAGCAACCATTCAAAGGGTATGAGAATTACTTCACAGATTCTCTCCTTTATGGTAACGAATCCGATACGGAACCATCGATCCAAGGCACGGACAGTGGAGAAGAAGCTGATTCCGAAGCCGGATTCGATTACAATGGTGGTTTTGTTTTGAATGACATTGTACCCTTTGTAATCAATCTCGATGACGAACAGTCATCAGACGGCGGTTGTAACTGGCAACTTGCCGATATTGAAATAAATCCTGGTTTAGAGTACTCCTTGTCTCTTGATGATGTGATAGGAGGATTATACAATAATCCCGATTTATGTATGCCACTCCGATCATCTTATGTAACGAAGAAACGCCTCTAGCATTCCTTCGGAACAACTCAGATTATTCCTGCCAAAATAGGGGGACAAAAAGAAGTGATCTACGGTAAAGGAGAAAACCTTCCGTTACCCGATCATTTCCTAAGAGAAGATGAAGACGATGACAAATCTGGTCTGCACTTATCAAAGTATAGTCCGGAAGCGCGTACGCTCATGGAAAAACAAGGGTACGACTTTACACTCGGAGAAGGTTTATACTTCGACCGAGGTTCACGTGTCCCAGTCAAAATGGCATATGTCCCAAAAGGGAAACCGGATAATTATTACCGTCACGAGAGAGGCCTAGGCTATGTCTCATCAGATGACGAATGTGGTTGGCAAATCATTGATCAAATTGCTAACAAAGCTAAGGATGGGTACTTGCCAGACTCTTCAGCTGAGGATTCCGACACAAGTTTGGGAGAAATGTTCAAAACCTTAATGTCGAACATGACTACAGCTGATCCATCTACAATGGAGGACGACGATCAAATGCAAACATGGGAGGATCCATGGGTTCATCACTTAAACATGCAGTATGGTGATAGGTTCGAGCAAAGAGAGCCACCCACCGAAGACGAAGTAGTCCAGATCAATATGGGTGATGAAGCCAATCCAAAGCCCATATTCATCAGCGGTAGTCTTCCCCCAGATGAAAAGGAAGAGTTAATTACCTTGATCAGAAAGTACATTGATGTCTTAGCCTGGAACTATGAAGACATGCCAGGACTTGACCCCAATGTGGCAATGCACCGCCTCGACATCAAGCTGGATGCCAAACCTGTCAAGCAACAGCAAAGACGGTTTCGTCCGCAGATCATGGAAGCCATCGAGGTTGAGGTTAAGAAGTTGATCGACTCAGGATTCATCCGAGAGGAACAACATCAAGACTGGTTAGCCAACATCGTTCCTGTCATGAAGAAGAATGGCAAGATCAGGATTTGCATCGACTTCAGGAATTTGAATGAAGCATGTCCAAAAGATGATTTTCCTCTCCCGATCACGGATGTCATTATCGATAATACATGCGGGTTCGAAAGAATGTCCTTCATGGACGGCTTTTCGGGGTATAATCAAATCAAGATGCACCCGGATGACGAAAAGCATACAGCATTCAGAACGCCCCTCGGTGTCTTCTGCTACACGGTGATGCCGTTCGGTCTGAAGAATGCAGGAGCTACATACCAACGAGCGATGACTAAGATTTTCCAGAAACATCTCAGGAAAACGGTGGAATGCTACGTTGATGATTTGGTGGTAAAGAGCCGCAACAAAGAAGATCACATCAAGGACTTGAGAACGATGTTTGATCTTATGCGGAGTCATCAGTTGAAGATGAATCCCACAAAATCCTTCCTCAGAATGTCCAGCGGAAAATTCCTTGGATTCGTCATCACTACTAAGGGTATACACATTGACCCAGATAAGGTAAAAGCGATAAATGAATTGCAACCCCTGAGGAATCTAAGGGAACTCCGAGGATTGCAAGGTCGTCTGGCTTATATCCGGAGGTTCATTTCAAATCTTTCTGGGAAGTGCCAACCATTTTCTAAGCTAAACAAGAAGGGCGTATCGTTTATTTGGGACGATGCTTGCCAGAAGGCATTCGAAGATATCAAGGCATATCTGATGAATCCCCCTGTTCTTGTTGCACCAAAATCAGGTAAATCGTTCTTGATTTACATCAAGGCGATGAACCATTCGATAAGTGCTTTATTAGCACAAGACGATGATAATGGTCACGAACAGGCAGTCTATTATCTAAGTCGGACCTTGATAGGCGCCGAGTCTCGATACCCGATGATCGAGAAAGAATGTCTCGCATTGGTGTTTGCGGTACAGAAGATGCGACATTACTTAGTTGGCCAGACGATTTACGTCATCGCTAATGTTAATCCGGTACGGGTATTCATGACTCAACCGGGTTCGATGAATTGGCGGTTAGCAAAGTGGGCCCTTCTTTTGTTCCAGTATGATCTGCACTTCAAACAGCAGAAGTCGGTCAAAGGACAAGCGATTTGTGATCTTTTGGCGGCAAGCCCGACAACAGATACAGTTGAGGTATATGATGATTTACCAGATGAAACCCACGAGGTTAATACCACATCACACCAACAAGTATGGCAGTTATACTTCGATGGTGCTTCGAGAGCAGTTAATAAGGCAGTAACCCCTGGATGTCCTAAAGTCACCTCCGGAGTTGGAGTGGTCTTAGTTTCCCCAAGAAAGCACGTGATGCCCCGAGCTTATTCGCTGACGAATCCATGTTCCAATAACGTAGCCGAGTACAACGCGCTCATCATTGGACTCAGTTTCGCCAA
>BQKN01063135.1:0-44328 GCA_022839385.1 Asparagus kiusianus
AGAGTCTCGAAAACCTCCCCTCATTCTGGTCAACATGTATGTAACTGATAATCATATTTTATTACAATTTTATACTCTCATTATCTATTTTACATGAATAAATATACCATTAATAATTGTTGTTAGCTTAGTTTTCGCATAATTAAATAAAAATATAAATAAATAATATTAAATGTAAAAACCCCTAAAAATCTCTCTTCTCTATTTTGTAGCATTTTAGAAGCCTATGAAGCAAAAGCTTAAAAGAGGAAAATGATCAAAAGCCCAAAAGAAGCCAACACAAGCTCATTTTTTTCTCAAGTGAGCTTTTGGATGTGAAGGCCCAAAGCCCATCAAATTTACACCAAGAAAGCTATGCATGGAGTGTGCTGCAGATTTTTCAAAATCAAGCTCAAAGGGACCAGACTTGAAGTGATTTTTCTCAAATGTGGTAGAATTCGGTTGCTGCAGATCACATGGGAATGTGGGAGACTTGGAAAATCAAATGGGCCAAAAACTTTGCTGCAGCATTGGGATTTAATTTTCAAAATCAAATGCATTGGAACAACTTTGAAGTGGGCCGGACTTTGATGAAGATTTCCATTTGTATGGACCGGACCTATTATACTGCTGCAGCTCTTCATGTAATTCCGAAAATCAAATGCCAATAGACAAATGAATCATCAAATGGGCTTCTTCAAAGATGGGCCGGACCTGCTGCAATTGGATTTCTTTTGAAAATCAAATGAAGATTGGGCTAGAAAAGAACAAAAAGCAAATTCAAAGGTGGAGATTGTTGCTTGGGGCTTAAGACAAATCCAATGGCTCATATTCATTGAAGATTACTATAAATAGGGGTAGAGAGTGAGGGGTTAAGGGTGTAAAAATTTTTGTAACTTCTTTTGGAGAAGAGGGCTACTCTTAATTAAGAAGGCCTTCCAAAATTGTAACTTTTTGTTGCAATTAATAAAAATAATTTTTTCACCACTTTAAATTTTTCTCTTCTTCTCTTTATTGGATGATGAAGATGAAGATGAAGATGGAGAATTATTTGAAGGTTTGCATTTCTTTTCTTTTTTCTCTTTTATTGCTTATTAGTTTAGATTTATTTCTATGCTTGTAGTTAGATTTTATTTTCTTGTTAAATAGCCAAGAGGCTAGAACCCTCTTGCCTTAGATTTATTTTATGCTTATAGAGTAGATTTATTTTCGTGCATTTAATTCTTGCAATTTTATTTTGTAGTTTAGATTTTGCAATTTATTTTGTAGTTAGATTTTAATTTTTTACACTATTCACCTTGAGGCTAGAACCCTCTTGGGTTTAGTTTTTCTTTTTGTTTATTTTTATTTTGTTTGATTCGCCTTTAGGTTAGAACCCCCTAGGGAGTCACCCTTTTCTAAGAAGTGGGTTCAATTTTAGATTATCCATATCTATAATTGAATCCACCATCTTTAATTTCTTGTATTTTCTTTTATTCTAGAATTTTATTCTTCATTCTTGATTTTTATTTGTTTTTATTCATTTTTTCCTTCTCACCTTATTGATCATACTCATTCTCTTTCAAATCCACTCTCACTTACACTTGCACCTATTTACACACCATTTTTTACTATCTCAATCTCTTCACAATCACATTCACTCATCAATCTTATTTATCACGCACACAACATAAGAACCGATTTTATATTTTCTCCTACAAAACACTTTCCTCGTGGGATCGATATCTTAAATACTATAACTTGACACGGTTGTGCACTTGCAACCTTTTTGGTACATGTTTATGCCACATCAGTAACTGCCGGAATTTGTCTCTTTTACCATGCGCTCATACCTAGTCGTGTAAGAAGAAACAAACCAACAAGTTAACATGTTATCCGTGTAGCTTCACAAGCGACCAAAAAAAGCTAACACATTATTGGGGTAACTTAACAAGTTAACAAATAAAGTTAACAAATTATCAGCGTAACTTAACAATGTAACAGAGAAAGTTAACATGTTATTGGTGAAACTTAACATGTTATCAATGTTATCAATGAACTTAACAAGGAACACGTTAACTATTTGTTTTAACAAGCAAACTTTGAAACTTAACAATAAAGCTCAGCATTTACCATCATAGTTGATCATACGACTCATATATATCCCCGTAAAGCTTCTCCTGTGCTCTCTCTTTCCCCCATCATATCTTACTGTAATCAATTCTAAGGCCGTAGTTTGTGAGGAACTCCTTTTGCACATCAACGGGTCGGATTTCTGGATGGACCTTCAGGAGTGGTTGTAACTGTGTTGCAATGAATTTACGGGATGCTCTTGAACAACCTGTATTTTGCCCGTACTGCCCACAAGTATGTTCATTAACAAACTTCTTGATCGAGAGTCTATTTGCATTCTTAACAGGTGAAGCAAACAACATCCATGGGCACTCATAAGTTTCTTTATATCGGCAATATACACGGATACGTTTTGGTTCGTTCTTTTTAAACTCATAATCAAACATTTTGGCCAGAGAATAGTATGTCAGCGCCAACCTTAATTCTTCAGCACTTTTAAATTCTTGACCCTCTTCAGTTAATGCATTATGCCACCAACCAGGAATCATTACTGTGTTGTTAATAATGTCATCAGAACGCACTACACTGCTACCGCTGGGATTATCAATTGGAATTCTTTTAGAAGCATGATTTGCGGCAGAAGTACTATCAATAAACTTTGGCTTCAGTGTATTCATAATGCTGCACAAATATAATTGTTTTTTCTTAAAATAACGAACAAGACTTGTACTTAAATAATGCAGTACCCTTAAGAGTTAACACATATGCCCTAAAGCTTAACAACCTTCGGTAGAAAGTTAACATATATCAGTTAAAAGTTAACATTTAACCTGAAACAATTCGCTATGTTATCATTTCTCCACATTTTACTCACGCAATTCAAGTTTTCAAATAAATTAAGTGTAAATATAACTTACATTTCAGGAGGTTGCTTCGGGGTGTTCTCACATCTGGAAACACCTACATCTATAGTAGCTCGAATATGGATCTCCAGACACCCGATATTACGGTTGTGCTCCACCATACACTCCATATCATCCTCATTCTCGATCTCAAAACTCAGATCAGGGATCCTTTCAGATTTATAAACCATTGATAGCGCATCATAAGGAACCTTCAACCTCTCAGCCACGTCGAACTTAAACTCAAAAAAAGAGGTTGCACAAGTTACCCTTGAGAACACTGCTCTCTCACCAAAGGAAACCATGCAAATAAGGGGGCTCTCCGCCATAAATAAAGGGGATTTAAGAGGAGTTATGAAGGGCACTTTAGGACAAGTAGGGGGCTGAAGATCATAAGCCCTAACCGCAAAGATCTGCCCTTTGCACCATAAATACGCTCTATTCAAAGCCGAGTGGGTTAACAGGATATATAATTGAGGGAGCGCGCCAAAATTTTCCCCCAAAACAGCCATCATCTCGCTTTAAATGCGACGGGGAGGGATCGCCAGCGACCGGATCTCGTTTTCGAGGCACGGAGTTGAAGGCGGCGGTATTTTAGGGAGGCTGGGTGCAAATATGGGTGAGAGAAGTGCTTTTAGGGCTCAGATACATTTTTTCAAAATTTTAAGGGCTTAGCCATATGGGCTAAAGTACAGGGGGCTGAGCCACATTGTATTTTCAATTTTGGGGCCTTGAAGCAATTTTTCCTTTATTTTAACAGATAAAAGGCTAATTAACACAAAATAATACGCAGAACCAGAAACTTGAGATTTTGGCTCTTGTGGCGGGGGTTTACTGGCCTTCTTTGCGCCCAGCTTCTCCTTCTTCTTCTTCCCCCTGTCATCCCATTTCGATCCTTTCCCTAAAACCTTTTCCAAGGAAAGAATGGGAATAGCTACAACAGCATCTAGAACCGCCCTCATCAGTTGCTCCTCCAAACTTTTCTTCTTAAAATCCCCTTATTCTTCCTCATCTCTCTCCCTTCGCTCCTTCTCCTCTGCCACCCCATACCCCCTCTACTACGAGCTCATCAACCACCGGCCCGTTCGCAAGAACCCTACTCCTCCTCGCCACCGCCGCCAATGCCTACCCGAACCTGTACCCGAACCGGAACCCAAACCCCCCATGGACCGGTCCAAGCGCAAGTACTACCGCAAGCGTGCCCGCTTCATGTTCGGTGGAGACTCTGACTCCGATTCCGGCAGCGGATCCCACAACAATGGTGAGTTTGTTGAGCTGAAGCCGGAGGTTGTGGACTTCCCCAGGCTTCACGCTCGTGAGCAGGAACTGTACTTCCATGACGCCTTCGCCTTTCCCTGGGAGAAGGACAAGCATTATCGAATGGTTTATCAGCTCGAAAAGAAGTATTTCCCCGATCAATCCCTTGATAAAGCTTTCACCCATCCCGATTTTCAGCAAGTTGAGACCAATAAGACAACGAAGAAGAACAAGGAGAATGAAAGGGATGAGAGGTCTTTGGTTTTCTTTGATGATTTGGTGAAGGAGGAGGAGGAGGCGGGAGATAAGGAAAGGGGTGTTTCAGAGAGGAAAGTGCAAGAGTTCTTCAGGTGCTTGAACAAATTCCCCAGTGAGGAAAAAGGAGCAAAAGGGCGGAGAAGAGATTTTCTGATTGCAGAGGTGGATGAAAACGCAGAGCCTTTCCTTATTTCAAAGAGAACCGAGTTCCCACCAAGATGGGATGGGCTGTATGGAACGGTGGTGCTTGTGGACAAACCTAAAGGTAAATTGCAACTGCTATTTAATATCGTAATGCTATAGTTTTGTCAAAGTAATTGATTATTTGGTTAGAGAAGTATATGTTTGTATTTTAGTGCATGAATGAAGTAGAGATAAATTGTTAGGATCAATATAGCTTTTTGTGAGAGTGGTGTGCTATCGCAGTAGCCCAGACTAGAATTGCTTCTTGAGTCCTTTCTGATGTTTACCATGGCAACTTTGTTAATCATGAATGTTTGACAAGGCAAAAATAATAAAGTCCAAAACTTAAAGTCTGCTCAGTCAAGAACAAGTGGGAGAAAGGACTGTGCTCTTTTCCAGAGAGAATTCATCAGCACCAGTTTCTGTCGGAGGCGTGCCTAATATGGACGGGTCTTATACGTGAGAAGGGTATGAGGAAAGACTGTTTTCTTGTGATGTGCACACAACAAGAGCTCTACTTCTACAATGCATGACCTTATCCTGCAAGAAGGAAAAGCACCATATGGTGGTCTATTAGCGCAAGAGTACTTCCTCATGAATCTACGGACAAGACATCTTCCGATAAAGTAAAAACAATGAGAAGGGCAAGGAAAATGAGAGGATGAAATTTCTTTTCGTTGTTTGATAACTGGGAGAAGAAGGGTAGTCATTGGTGCAATGGGTTAAGGGATACTTCAGAGAGAAGCTCTAGGACTTCTTTAGAGGAGTGTCACGGTTGTTGTGGAGGGGGTATAGGGCGTTTTTCTGGGGGCACATTGCTTATTCCATCTAGGATTGGTCATCCCGTAGATGTCGTGCTTGTAGATCAGCCTAAATGTTAATTATAATTGCTGATATTTTTGAAAACATGTTTGTATCCAATGCTTGTGAATGCATGGATGCTTGAAATTTGATTATTAATGGTACATGTAGAAAGATAATCGAAAACTTTGCTTATTAGTATTGGTTAAAGTAATTCAACCATTGGGACATTTAGCAAATCAGAATCTAGAATATAATATGCATTTTGCTAGGATGTAGGTGAAAGGAATGTATGGGCTTTCTTAGTACGTTTATTGAGCGTATTGGCAATGTTTTAAAAAGCTTCCACCTAGTCTACTTAGGCCTAGGCAATATTTAGGCCGCCCGTCTAGATCTTGGGAGTGCCTAGGGGAGCGAAGACCGATGTTGCTAATTGCATTGCTTAGGTCTTGGTCGTAATTGCCTCAGTTGCTGCCTCTACATCTTCTATCCTCCTTCGAACTCCTTCGGCCGCCCCCATTAACTATAAACACGTTCTCCGACTCCTCTGACCTTTAAGGAAACCTTTTTTGTCACCATTAGACAAAAAAAGAAAGAAATTCTCCTAAGCCTAGCGCTCTTGTGCTAGGAGCCAATTTGGCACCAAGCAGTGCCTGTCACTTTCAATAATATTGATTGTAATTAGAATATAAAAAAGATAGGAAAACACACAGGTTCTGGGCGTTAGGTCTAACATCTTGGCCACATAACACTTACTGTAAACTTGCGTATTGGCAATTATTAGATAAATAGTTTTTCCATAAATGATGAGATGTTGTCATATGCCAATGAAATAAAGTGTGCATGAACTCTTATCACTTGTCAATAGTATAGAGCTTATTAGATGTCTAAATATTTTGGTGGTGTACCTTGTTAGTAGCAACTCGTAATCGTTCTTAATTTTAATATTTAAGAAAATAGGAGTTGCTTATAATGAAATACAAACATTTTAATCTTTTGGCTTAATTTCACTTTGGTAGCCTAAACTTTCATATTTTGAACTTTGATACCCTGGAGTTTATTTTTGCTTATTTGATACCTCAAAGTTCACCCATTTCGAACTTTGATACTCAAAAGATAATTTTGCCTATTTGATTCCCCAATGTTTTGGAAACTATTTAGTTTTTATTAAATTGGGATCACATGCTTAATACATGATTTGTTTTGGACTTTTATACCTTGTAGTAATTATAAACACCCTCAAAGTGGGTGAGAAAAAATTAATGTGAGCATCCCAAACCAACATGCCTGGCTATGGAGTCTGGCAATTCTTCTTATTTCAGGGGTGTTTATAATAACTATAAGGGTGACACTGTGCACGAGGATCTAACAATTGTGGGCTTCTACATAGCCTCAACCAGCATGTGTATTGGCTATTTCAAGATTCAAAGCCATAACTAAAAGAGTTTTAAAAGTCCAATTAGGTCAAAATTTAAACGTGTTACATGATTTTAACAGAAAAAATAAAAAGTACTCTTCAAACATAGGGTACCAAAATTCAATTTTCAGAAACATTGCGATATTAAATGGGCAAAAATAAACATTGGGCTGTCAAAGTTCAAAATGAGTGAAGTTTTGTGGTATCAAATAGGAAAAAAGCAAAATTAGGTTAGAGTTCACAACTTGTAAACTTTAGGGTACCAACGTGGAATTAAGCCTATTCTCTAGTATTATTAAGTATCTAATGATCGTAAACCACAGCGATAATCAAGATAAAAGGTAAAGACGTCTTAGTTGATATCGCGGTAGTTGAATGATAAAATCCTCTTCTATGCTGACACATTGACCATTCGAGTAGATCATCTCCACTATGAATGGGTATGAAGTGGTCGTCGGATGCTGGTCCTCCGACGATTGACGCATATTAGCGCATATTAGCGTCACCGATCATCTTTGGCCAATAGTAGCTAAGTCTTCGTAGTCGGTCCCACAGTTTAGGTCCGAATTAGCGGGCTCCACAGATGCCATTATGAGCTTCTTTAGGGCTTCTTTTGCTTTGAAGTATTGCCCCTTTGTTTTGAAGAGGGTTTGGATGAGGAAGTGATTTCCACCACTAAGATATCTTGGTCATCACCTCCTCGAAATTCACACGGCTCTTCAGCATCCATACCCTTGAGCATGCTCTCGACTTATTCTCCTTGGCGGATTAAGTCCTTTCATGAACAAGCTTCGACAGTGCCCATATTGGACAAAATATCGATAGAGAGATTTTTTCGGCACATCTCGATGAGAGTGGCCTCGGAAATCCGATCGCGGGAATGTAGCGATCGGTTCCTGAATTTCTTGACAAAGTTACTTACAGATTCTGTCTTCTTTCGCGTTATAGCTAGCAGGGTGGTCATAGATACTTCTATGTCATTGTCGAAGAATCTAACCATGAAGAGCCTTTCCATGTCCTTCCAGCAGGTGATGGACCCAGGCTCCAATCTACGGTACTATTCAAAAGTGACCCCCTTGAGAGTACCAATGAAAAGTCGAGTCATAATGGGATCGTTTCCTATTATGTGTTTTTGTGCGTGGAAGTAGTAAATATGTTGGGTAGGAGAACCCTTGCCATCGAACTACAGGACCAGTAGCTTGAACTTTGTCGGCTAGGAGATCGTATCCCATTCAACTGGATATGGTCTGACCACCCCCAGCTCGTTTCTGTTCGTCTGGAGCTTTAATGCGTCGAGTTGACTTTGGAACTTGTCGAGTCTTTTGTCTCTTGGATTATGACCCGAAGATGACGCTCCTCCAGATGACTCGGATGAGGAGTGAGAAGGACTCGTATGAGGATTTATTCTTCTTCTCTCAGAAGCTGCGCCAACATCTCCTTCATAGAGTTAATGGTTGCTTGTTGCTCGTCGAATCTCCTGGATATCTCATTAGGGATGTCGATCATGTGCACTTCCGCGCTTTCGCCCTGAATAGAGCTTGAAGATTGAGACGTTGCCACTGTCGAGCAATCATCGTTGTCGTCGTTAGAGACAGGAACTAAGCGTGTGTAATCAAACTGAATGACCACCCCCTTATGGGCGCGAGTGTGTTGGTAGATACCTTCACACTCAATGGAGAGGCTTTTTAATCCCGATGAGAATCCAGGATCCGAGGAATCTGAATTCTTGGCCTTAGATTTCCCCGTCACATTGACAGTTACAGCGGGGAGCTCCATATTATCGGAAGCTCGTCTCCTGTGACGATTGCGTCTTCGGCAAGGAGGTGTTGCCTCTGGTGATTGCTTAAAGAGCCTCTCGAACACCGAAGGCTTCGATGCTTTAGCACATCAGCAGTCAATGAGTATTGCTATAATAAGCCTCTCGCAGTGGCACTGAGGATTTGTCTCGTGAATCATGCGTTTGTGAGTTAAGCACTCTCTAAAATCCCCTGTAGGTTGATGGCGACAACCTCCAGTTTCAGAAGGACCAACCAAGTGCTTGTGAGAGGAGGGCTCAAGAGAGCATTTGAAAGAGCACTTGGAAAAATTACCTAGTGTTCGAATCTAACGAGTTTGCCTTGACAGACGAACTTGCCTTGAGAGACGAGCTTAGGCTTGTTGGCGAAGTTCAGCATGGCGAGGTTCTCCTATTAGGCGAGCTTGGTGTAGTGCGTCTCCCTGGCGAGCTGGTGTTTTGCCTTTATAGCGAAGGTCGGCTTGCGGACGAAGTTGGGTCGTTAGGCAAGTTCGAGCCTGTTGTCAAAGTTCGGCCATCTGGAGAACTTGGGCTGTCAGACGAGCTTGGTGAAGTCCGCCTGTTTGAGCTTGCGGGCGAGCTTAGGCTACCGGACGAGCTTGATAAAGTCTGGTTGTTTTATGAAACCTGCCTGAACTGCAGAGTTCGCTAAATTTGCAAAGTTCGGCAGAATTGGGAACTTCGTCTGAATTGTTTATTTTGCCAGATTTGGGCAGTTCGCTAAATTTGAGAACTTTGCTAATGGAGCGAAGCCCGCCTGAGTAGGTGGGCTCGCCTGATTGATGCAGTTCACTTGAATTGGGAACGTGGTCTTCAAAGTGAAGGTTTGCTTGATTTGAGTGGTTCGCCAGAATTAGGAACATTGCTCGCAGAGAAAAGCTCGCCTGAATTGTCAGGCTCGCTTAGGACACTGAGTTCACCGGATTTGGGAACTTTGCCAATGAAATAAAGCCCGCCTGAGTAGGTGGGCTTGCCTGATTAACGTAGTTCGCCAGAATTAGGAACTTGACGTTCTTTCTTAGCATCTTGGTTGGTCTTAACAGCCTTGGAGGGATTAGAACCCCTAGCGCTTGTTCGGGTAGAGCTCTCGATTTGCTTGGGCTGACTCACACGCTCAACCTTTTGGTGCTTGCGTGACGTCTTGCCGCAAGAGGAAGCCGAAGATTCTTCGTACTTCGTTTGATCGAACTTGATGAAGAGAGACTCGACGATAGTCCCCGTAACAACCTCGTCGAACTGTGCCACCACCATCTTGCTTAAAAAGATGGATTCTCCCACTGTGGTCGCCATCTTCTGTTCGGCGTAAAAATTAGCTCCCCAAAATGGATTGTTTGTATTAATAAAAATGGCTTACTACAAACTAATGATCATCAATTACAACAGAAGCGAAGATAATGCTCTTCTTGTTTAACATGAGTTTTTCAGTAGCGATAGGACGTCTCCCTCGAATGCTTGTGTCGAGTTTGCTTCCCTTGGACGATCCGAACAAGGTTGTGGGCAAGCTTCAGTACGCAGTAGAAGCTTAATTGGGTGAGTTAGATCAACCGAGGCCAAACAAGTGATTGTGCTTGTGGGCTAAAGATGTCACGAATTCGGTCTTCTTGAATAACAAGAAGTCCGGTCTCCAAAGAACAAGACTCCACCAACGACGTGCTAGGAAGAAGACGGATCTCAAGTGATCATTCCCATATTGGGTATGACCATGAGGAGAATCATAGCTATTCCCTTAAATCGTAAGAAATGACCTCTCCCATGCCTCAAGTGGGTGAGCTTGGCAAGCTTGCGGGCGAGCTTGCTTTGTGCAGGCGAGCTTCAAGCGTGCAGACGAGCTTCAAGCTGTCAGGCGAGCTTGGCTCATGCAGGCGAGTTTCAAGCTATCAGGCGAGCTTAGCTTATGTAGGCAAACTTCCAGCTGTCAGGCGAGCTTCCAGCTGTCAGGCGAGCTTGGTAGTCGAGGCTGTGCAGGCGAGCCAGCCTTATTCAGGCAAGCTTAAAGCTTCAAGCCTTCAGGCGAGCTTGCTCTTCAGGCGAGCTAAATTCCTTTGCAGGCGAGCTTGCTCTTTAGGCGAGCTCCAGAACATGCTACGAAGAACATGTCATAACGACTATCTCGAGGAGACGGGATCGGCCAAACCCATCTTCGGTTTGTCGCTGTCCATTTTCCAAATTCCCTCCGGTTTAAGAGATACCAACGTTTTTGTTTGTTTTGTGAAGTCAAGCATTCGGGCGAACTTGACTTTCAGGTAGGTCTGACTTCGCTCAGGTAGGCCTGACTTTACTCAGATGGACTGTTAAGCTCTTTTGCTTGTTTTAAGTTGCTGTGCAGGGATAAAGATAATTTTTATTCCCTACAAAGGGTTCTTAAATATTTAGATCTCGACAAGAAACCTAGGATTGATCATGTAGGTTTCGATTGTTTCATGTTTTTTTTGAGTTTCTAGACATCACCAGAGATCAAATCCTGTAAGGATAATTTTTTATAACCCTAGAATATGATTAACTAAAAGTCTATATCAAAAAATTGATAATATGTGATTAGGGTTTGAGGAATTAAAGAAACTTGCTGATACAAAAGATAAACAACGATTTACAAGAAGATATGAAGCTACTCACCCAGATCGTTGTGATGAATAAGCTCTTCCTCCTCTTCCTCTATGGTTTGGCCGACTATTGTGTGATATCCCTGTTTTTACACATGGCTACAGTCCAAGGTGAACCCAGAGATGTCAAACCTGTCATGCACCCACACTGTACAACAACACGTTTCACCATCACAGTAATATCTCTCTAGTGAAATTAACAAGTGTAGGTACAAAACAGACAAAGTAAGGGAAATAATTGCATTAGATATGATGTAGAAAGAGATATCTAATAAATATAATCATGTCTCAACTGAATAAACTGAATACAACTAAAGTCTGAAATAAATATAAAATATCTCAATATGAGTCAACTGAAAATAAACTAAGGCACACAACTTTTACAAGATGAAATACAAAACTCTAAATGTCCGAAAAAATATCAACTATGGTGGAGTCTCATCTACTAAAAACATGTGAAGGCGATTATGGTGGAATCTCCTAGATTGCGTGTATCTGTCCTGCTGGCCTCTTAATTCTCGGAACTATCGACGGTGCCTCGATCCTCTACTGTTGGTTGTAACCGCGACCCTGCGACTACTGACCTTGATCACGGCTGTTTGTGTCCACGTCCCTGCTGCTGACCCTGGCCTCTGCCTTGCTGGCCTCCTGCTGGTGTGCTGCGATAATCCTTCGTCCTATAATCGATCTTGTTGCAGTTGTAACATGCACCTTGAATTTTGCGTTACTGTGGTGTTCTAGAATCATGCTGTGACCCCTTTTAGAAGATCCTTGTTGCTGATGATGAAAATCCTTACTTCGTTTTGGGGTCCTCCAGGTCCTGCAAAAGGTCTCTTGTCATTATCCTTATCACCATGTTGTCCTGCCTTAGTACTACCTTCCTTGATCTCCTAAAATATCACAGTCTCTGTTTCCTGCGAAATAGCGGTGTCAGCTACCTCTCAAACTGAGCAAAATCATCTAGAAATGAGGTAACAACGAAGGCTTGGACGCAGCCCTATAAGAAACATATGAGCCTGGCGCTCTCCGGTTTGTCACATGCCCGTGAAGCGAAGTAAACTCATGAATCTACTCTCATAGTCAGCTATGGTCATGTCTCCATGCTCCAGTCTGGATAGCTATAGCTTTTTTCCGGCCCTTGCCGTGGAAGAGATGTACGCCTCGTCAAAAAGGTAAATAAAATCTTCCCAAGTAAGTTCCATCCGGTGTTCTGAGGTGAATTGAAGCCTATACCATCATCTGACATAACCCTTAAGGCTAAAAGCTGTCAATATCTGCTTCTGCTCTGAATCAACGTCAAGTAGATCTAGAATATTCCACACGCCTTCCTTCCACTTGTGGGCTACTAGTGAGTCTGATGATCCTTTGAATTTTAGTGCCCTCTTCTTCTGGTACCGCTCAACTAGACGGAGCTAAGTCTCCTACTCTGCGGCTTTATTGGTAACTGGTGATGGTGTAACTCCTAGTCTACCTTCTGGGGACTCCTCTGCGAGAGGTATATCTGGAGTCACTGGTGGTGGAACCACAGATGGTGGTACAACTGGTGGAGTCTGGTTCGCCACTTGCTCCTTAAGTGCTGTAAAATCTTATTGCAAATGGCGCCATGAGGTCGATTAGATATTGTGGAGCCTGCTGTGGCTCGGACTCTGCTTGCCTAGCTCTCCGGGTACGGTTCTGTCTTGATCACATCATCGTCCCGACATTTATGATATCATGAGGAGAGCTTATTAGACACAGTAAGTGAGATCGCAAAAAAAACACACACACATATATATATAACGCAGCAATAAGAAAATCGTATCATATATTATCCATGCAAATACTTTATATTCAAAGTAAAATAGTTGTCATAAAAAATTCCTAAATTTTTGAGATATACTAATACGTCCTCACTCATTCTAGGAATTCCTAACGAATTCTATACATGAATCCTAAGAAACTCTATTCTAGGTCCACGACTCGACACCAGATGATCCTAAAGATACTAAAACTAGAGCTCTGATACCAACTGCGACGCCCTTGTTTTCACACATGACTGCAGTCTAAGTGAACTCAGAGATGTCAAACCTGTCATGCACCCACACTGTGTAACAACACGTTTCACCATCACAGTAATATTTCTCTAGTGGAATAAACAAGTGTAAGCACAAAACATGCAAAATAAGGAAAATAAATACATTAGACATGATATAGAAAGAGATATCTAATAAATATAATCATGTCCCAATTGAATAAACTGAATACAACTGAAGTCTGAAATAAATATGAAGTATCTCAATATGAGTCAACTGAAAATAAACTAAGGCACACAACCTTTATAAGATAAAATACAAAACTCTAAATGTCTGAAAGAAAGTATCAACTATGATGGAGTTTCATTTATTAAAAATATGTGATGGCGACTATGCTGGAAGTCCGTCATTTTGCGGCTCTCTGGAACTTTGAGCTGCTGCCTGAAAAGAATTGAAAAATAAAAAGAGAAACAACAAGAGCGTCAGAACGCTAAAACAAGATCATTTCCATCCGTCCCTAGGGGAAGGGCTACTAGATGTGATTGAGACTCCATCTATTAAGTATAGTCTACCTAGATCATTTACCCTATATCTAAATGGAATTAATATTTAGAAACCTACAACACGAGACGTAGTACGTCGAGCGAAATAATCCAAACAATGAAACCCTCATGTATATATCATATGTCTCAAATTGTAGATAACTAAATATCAATACCGAACTAAAAATAAACAATCTAAATAGAATTAATAATTAGAAACTCACAACACGAAACTGGTATGTGGAGCGAAATAATCCAAACAAGAAAATCTTCATGTATATATCATATGTCTCAAATTATGAATTGCTAATTATCAATTCTGAACTAGGAATAAAGGAAAGCAATACAAAGAAGTAAAGTCATCACAATATCGGACCAAAAATATCTTTCACTATCTATTGGAAGATAATATAAACAACACTATATAATTCTGCGTACCCACAAGAGTAAAGTACCTCGGTCATACTTAGCAATGAGTCATGTTCATAAATAGCGTCCGCCAAGACTCAGACTATCAAATAATTATCACAATACAAATCCTTATAAAGTTTATAATTTAACGCATTATCATGCGGGACGGACTACCAAATCGACATCCTAAAAATATACACGGTTCATTAGTCTTATCGCATTAACGTGCGGGACAGACTACCAAATAGGGCATCCTAGGTATACGGCTCACAAGCCTTATCGCATCACGTGCGGGACGGACTACTAGATCAAGCATCCTAAAACCCGACTCAATGGCATGTACTAATGGTATATCGACGCACTATTCCAAATAGTACTGAGCGATGCTCATCAACGATATCCATACAAGTATATAATGTTTAAATAACTCATATCTCCCGTGTAATCGAAACAATAACTGTATTAATCCTCTTCGGGATGTCCATGTAGGGCTGTAACTTAAAAACCGATAACCGAAAAAATAACCACACCAAAGTCGAACCATAACCGAAAAAACCAAGGAAAGAAAAAAACCGCACCAAACCGAAAAAATAACCGAAAACCGAAAGGTTTAATGTGGTTTTGGTTTCGGATGTCTGGAAACCGAAACCGAACCGAGAAACCGATTATATATATTGTAAGGAAATTATATTATTTATAGATATATATTATTAATATACGTTAAATTTTATGTAGAAACTTCAAACTTGGGCTTAAATGAAGCCCAAAAAAAAAGGATGGCCTTGGCCTGCGTTCCAACATTACTACATAGTCTACATTAGACTTTAATTATATTTCTAGGGCTTCTGAGAATCTGGGTTCTCGTCCATCGCCCCCTAAGTCCCAAACCCAACGAGATTTTGGTCCTTCGCGCTCCTTCTCGTCCCCTCTCGTCCATCGCCCCCAAATCTAGGGTTCTCCCGTCCATTGGCCCCAAATCTTGGGTTCTCTCGTCACCGACGAAGAAATCCCTTCTGTCACGTGGTACTGTAGCTTTCTCTTTCCCCAAATATTGGTCATGGAGGAGCTTGCTGCTGAACTTGAAGTGCTGATCTATCATCTACATGTTTCTGTTATTCTAGTTTTTCATCGCTTTTTTTTCTTTTCAAAAACTGTTATGTGGCATTGTGGGCTGCCCTGTTTCATTTTTTTTCTTTTCGGAAACGGTTATGTAATATGAGACATTTCTACTTTTTACTTTTCTAGACTTGTTTTCTTTATAGAATAACCGAAAAAAACCAATATAAACCAGAGAAAAACCAAACCGAACTAAACCGAACACAATTGGTTTATGAAAAAATAAGTGAAAAACCAAACCGAACCGAACCGAAAAATAGATCGGTTTGGTGTTCGGTGTCACCTATTAATCGCACCATTCAAACCGATTAACAGCCCTATGCCCATGTATGTGCTATGACACTATACGTGTATACTCATGATTGTACGTGTATCATCTTGCGCCTCGAACCCCGTGTTCGAAAACAAAATGTGTAAAAAACAACACTTCAAACAAAAGAGAACACAGGTTGATCGACCGCCCCTAGGGCGTCGGTCGACCGAACGTAAACGTGCACAAAGTGCACTCATAGGATCTCACCGGTCGACCGACTAGCCTTGGTCGGTCGACCGGCTAGAGAAGATCTTCACAAATCAGGTTTTGGCGTTTGTATTTTTGTAACTTTATTCAAAATATTAATTTTATTAACATGAGGCATATAACAAGATTTAAACTTTCATATTTGCTTAACAGGGATTAACTCAACATGATTTAAACTCTTGAATTAATCTAGTTAGGGTTTAGCATCTCAATTAACCAAAATTTCTCAAATAAAACATAAATTATCAACATGATTAATTAAGCATGATTGGAACTAATCATTGAACAGATATAAAATAATTTAAACACGTTCACATCACTTACGTATCACAAATCTCGGGTTTATACATCTTAAATTAACAAGAAAACCCAATTAATTGTTAAACTAGGGTTTAAACATGATTTAAGCATGCTTAACAAGTTAAAAACGAAATTAAATACAACCCTAATGATCATGATCATCAAACTGATATAAACAACTAAAACTACAGATTTTCACATTGGTTAACATCATAAACTAAGATTTTAAAATATTGGTTAAACTTAAACATGAGATTCATCAATTAAACATATTAAATCTTGAATTAACTACAGGGAAATGTTTGGAGGAAGATGATCTTGCCTCAAACGTCGTGTTGAACTCCTGAACACGTGTGTGCAAGATCTCTCTTCACCAAAGTCGCAAAATCCCGCCTTCCTCTCGACAAATGCCTCAAGAACTCTCCCAAATCTCACAAATTATGATTAGGATTTGAGAGAGAGGAAGAGGGGCTGCTAGGCTTTGGAATACTGATGAAAAGATGTGTTTTTCATGTGTAAACATGTATATATATAACTGCAAACCCGAATCAAAACAGCCCAAATCTGAAACAAGAAACCTAGTTAGACTGGAAAAAAATCTTCGGTATTTTGGCTGTAACTTTCACGTCCGACCTCGAAATGAGGTGATTTAAGATACGTTGGAAAGCTATTGAAGATACTTACAACTTTTGTCTTTTTAGTTTTTCCAGATTCGAACTGTATCGGTGTGTAATGCAGATATACTCTTAACTGGTCATTTTTTCAGATTTATTCTTTGTGCATGTTTTACGTTTGTATACTCTCATATTTACTTTTAATTGATCTCAAATCAATTGTTAGCATAATCATTCATCCATAAATAATATTCATCATAATTAGAGTTTATTTATCAATATAATTCACACTATTTTTTAAAATTCCCGGGTTTTACACATAGACTGAAAATCCTAGCAGAATTTTGATGGTTGGGAAAAGAGATCAGATTGAGATATAAGGGGTATTGATAGGCTATATAGGCTGATTTGCAAATATCATTATTTGCTTTCATACCCCTCGGGCATGTGCGAAGTTAATAATAAGCCTCTATTTTGCATGTTTGAACCATCAAACTTCATATTTAATTCCATTTTATCGATACTTTCACATATATCGCTCCAAGAGTCTCATTAGCTGATAAATAAAGTTAATCACATTTAATAATTATGCGAAAAATTACGGTCGTTACACGAATGATCAACTTAATTTTAATCTTGCTATCAATTTGTGTATACGCTTATTTTCTCTGTGGTAATATTCTGGTACATATCAACCTATGTTTACTTCATAGCTATTCATAACTTGATTGTATCCCTCCTTATTGTTTTGTTTGTTTCCCTTACTGTTCTAAATAATGGAGCATTTTATTGATATGTGCTTATTGCTACTTTAATGTTTTTGTTTTATCTAGCTTAATAAGCATTCAAGACTTCTAGTAGTGACCCATCAAAAAGATATATAGTGTGGCATTGTGGCAAAATTCACAGCCATACTATTATTTCTAGTCTGCTTACTGAAGTTTTTTGCTCCTGGAGAAAATTGAATTGTAAGCTAGTAAATAAATAACTATATTTTTTTATTTCACTGGACCATCTTCAGATTTTAAATTCAACCACTGCAATTAATTGCCTAAACTTTTTGACTTTTGTCATGTCTATTGTCTATCATTAATCTTGTTTCATCTGTTCTTTGGTTGATGGATGCTTGTTTTCTTTAATTACTCAAATATTATAATCTGCAGTGCTTCTACTTGTTCCATGATGACTTTGCATATGCTACTTTATATTTTTCGAGAGTTAACAAAAGTATATTTCAAGGCAGGGTGGACTTCATTTACTGTTTGTGGAAAGCTACGTCGTTTAGTCAAAGTGCAAAAGGTGTACATACAGAACATGCATCCCTCGAAAGATTTGCAATTTGAACATCACAGGCTATTTTATGTTGTTTACAGGTTGGTCACGCTGGCACGCTTGATCCTATGGCAACTGGTTTACTTATCGTTTGTGTTGGTAAAGCTACAAAGCTGGTAGAAAGGTACATCTATGATTACTGTAGTAAATTTGTTAAATTCAGTATCAGTAAGGGCAAAAATGTACTTGAATTACAATGTGTATATATATTTGCAGATATATTATTAGCAATTTCTTCATAAACAAGACAAATGAGAAGAGTTTTGGGCTAAGTTCAGTTCTGATTAGATTTGATATGTGATAAAGCTAGCAGTTTGTGAGATCTCTCAATGGGTTTGAACATGGAATGTGAAGTTTTGATGTCAAGTATGGGAAACTAATGCAGAAAAAATTGAAGTCACAAAGCTTAGTGACAGAATATGATTAGCACATGTATTATATTTATAACAATTCATGGTACTAAAATTATGTTTACATGTTTTACAATCTGAATTGTATTCAAGTTGTAGTAGATTTTATTTTATTTTTTATTTGATAACACTTGCAGAATTTAGTTATATGTTAAATTGATTCCCAAATGAAATTACTGGAATTAGGGTTTAATGGTTTATTTTATTTTATTGAAATTACTCATAGAGTCAATTCATTGGATACTCAAACATGTAATAATAGGTTTAGTAGTATTATCAGGGATATTTTGTATTTTAAAAAAGAGATATTATTCAATTAAGTAGTTATAGTTAGTTGTGTGAATATAACTATATTTAGTTAGGTTTTTTGAAATTTGAAGCAATAACTTTAGACAATTTCATTACACGTATGGATTACATAACTTCCCATAGGAATTTTAAATACATTAAATAATATATTTTATTTTTGCCAAACATGTGAATAGAGAAGTAGGAGGTATAATATTTGCTTTTAAGAGTAGTTATAGACTTGAACCGAAGGATTTGTTGCATAACATTGTGCAAAGAAGTAATTGGCTTGTTTGTAAAAGAAAATGATTAAAGAAAATGTTTACAAAGAAGTGACTTGCCACATTATCTACCTGTTAACATTATTTATAAGAGTTGATTCTTACGTTAAATCTCCTACTACTAATCTAGATGTTTGCTGCTGCTCTGACTGTCTATTACGGAACACAAAATTGAGAATTTTCTTGTAATTGCAATATGACTTTATTTGGGCTCGTCTTGCGCTTGAGTTATCTCTAGTTGCTCTATGAATATTCATTCATCAAGTTATTTTGTTCTTATGTGTAACAAGCTTGTCATATATAGTATATATGTCACGCCTTGGGACCAAATACAACCTCCCGAGCACATTACTAGGCTGCAACATGCGTCAATAGGGTGTATGCAATCACCTTGCTATTGTACATCAATACACATCCCAATCCCTTACCGGATGCATCAATGAGAATAGCAAAACCTCCTAATCTTTCCGGTACGAATAGTATAGGGGCGGTGGTTAATCTCTTCTTTAGCTCTTGGAAAGACTGTTGACACTCCTTGGTCCACTCAAACTTCTCTTTCTTTCGAGCCAACATAGTCATCGGACCAACGATCCGAGAAAAATCCTTGACGAACCTCCGGTAATATCCAGCCAGCCCTAAAAATCTGCGGTAATATCTAGCCAACCCTCCGCCATGTCCATAGATGGTGGTCATTGAACAACATCCTTGATCTTCTTCCCATTTACGACTATCCTTTTTGTTGATACGATGTGTCCCCAGAATGGCTACTTCACTCAGCCAGAATTCACACAACCCGAGCTTCGCATACAACCTCTCTCATGACCTTTAGCACTATCCTCAAGTGCTCATGCTCCTCTCTATTCTTCGAATGTATCAATGTATCAGAATATCAGAATGTTATCAATGAAGACTACTACAAACATGTCCAAGTACTGGGCAAAGATCTCATTAATCAATGCAGTGAACACAAATGGGACATTAGTCACAATAAAAGGCATAACTAGGAACTCAAAATGACCATATTTGGTCCTGAACGGGTCTTCGGTGCATCCTCCTTTTTCACCTGAAGTTGATAATACCTTGATCTCAAATCTATCTTGGAATTCACCGTGGTTTCTGCCAACTAGTCAAACAACTCATCAATACGAGGATAAGGCACTTATTCTTAACATTCATCCTGTTCAGCTCTCTGTAATCCAGGCTCATACATCCTAAATTATAATTCTTCCTCACAAGCAGGATTGGTGCTCTCAACGGTGAACAACTAGGAGGAATGAACCCTTTCTTCTAGTAACCATCTAGCTGCTCCTTGAACTCTAGCTCCTTCGAGGCCATCTTATAAACTGTGGGGGTAAACTGGGCAAGTCCTTTGGAAAGACAACCATAAACTCCCTAACGACGGGCGGGACAGGTCTCTCCTCTACAGATCCTCTTACCTTTATCAAAGCTAGGATGTCGGTAGCTATTGCTCGATACTCTAGGGGATCTAGACTCTGACTACCTCCTAGAAACTCAAAAAATGAATGCCGAAGCATATGAAAACTGACGATTCTGTAATAGTAGTCTATAGTTGCGTGAAACGTATAGGACTTGCTTAGTACATTCTATGCATAAGATGTTATCATATCGTGGGGAAATCTATCGCCAACAGATCTACTCTCAACTGCAAACTTCATAGAACTATCAGACATCACTTATACTCGATCAATGATCACTAATCTACTAACCGCCTTAATGGTCCAACCAAGCTCTAGAATGGTAATAAGCAACGAGATGCTTATAAGGGAAAGTTGATGATACGAAGTTATGAGACGACTCAAAACGGAATCAAAGGATACATAATTAATCGAATGGAATATGTAAATTGTCTGATATCTTCTCGGGATATCTTGGTGTATGTTCTAACAAATCTAGGCTCTAATACTGACTAAACCTTGCCATGCCTCGGGACCAAGCACCATCTCCCGAGCACGTGACCAAGCTAGGCAACATATACAATTATGCTAAACTCCATCTAAAAGCATATATAAGCCCGTATAAGATCAGAAAATACATCACAATATCCATCATCCAGACAATATTACATGATATCACATGATCACAACAAATATAGCAGAAGCAAATATACGATACTGCAAAGATAAATAAGTCCCATGGATAATACTAAATGATAAGTAAATATCGGCCGATAAACCGATATTATCGGTGATTTATTAGTTTTGGGGGCTTTCCGCTATGATAAGTTGATTCTAAATCGGTTATAGTTTCTAGATGTTTATCGCCGATAATGCAGCGATAAAGTTATCGGCCGGTATTGTCGGCCCAAAAATTGGAATTATCAGCCTTTGGTTTGAATTTTTATTTCAGGCAATGGACACCTATTCAATGCACTTTAAACCCGACCCGACCCGAGTTTCTACCATTGATTAGTGATCCTAAACATAGTTATTTATATTATGGTATGTTTATATTTCATTAAGTATGGTTAGATTATATTTTAGAATATTATATTTTACATATCACCATCCGGTAATGTCACTCCGATAAATACTACTTATCCCTGATATATCATTGATATCTGCTATCTGATACGGGTTTTGACCGTCCAATAAATCCCTAATAATCGATATTTAAAACCTTGGTTAAGTATCACAAATTTGATACAAAGATGTCCAACACGTAATACATAAGTCCAGAAGACACTCGGTTTTAATATCCACTACATTAGTAGAATAGAAAATATGTACATAACTGTAAAATTACAAAATAGAAATGAACCTCTAAGACCTAAGACTAGGACTTGCTAGATGATACTCTGGTGAAACCATCATTCCTAAGGCTAGGACTCGCTAGATGTAGGTGTGCCTGCGCATGGTGAGGTAGAATTCACTACTGGTGTGCAAGACCAAGACGGTCAAAAACCTATCTAGCAAGTGTGCAAAATGAATGGATGGTATGCGCACGTGTAACATGGACCATGTACCATGGATGCATGGCTTGTGTGATCACAAGAAAAATGGTATAAGAGTAAAAGCTTGTAACACATCATGATCTAGTAAACATGCATGGTAGAAACAAAACTGAAGCCACAACTGACAGATGAACAACAGAAGATATGGCAACAGGATACAACAACATAAACTTTATTTGTGCCAAGTAAAAAAGCGGTCCAATTGAGAGAATCAGTAGTAGAGGTACTTTATTTGCCTTTTATTTTAAAAAATAAAAAAGGGAAGTTATTGTTCATCTCAAAGTTCTTTTCGACAAAGTTTTTAGATTATCGTCAATTCAAACTTTGTCTCTTTCATTGCACGTCAATTGGTATCAGAGCAATTTCATCGATTAATGAATTATCATGGGTGAATATCTGCTTTCTGCTTCACAACAATATGAATTTATTCCTTTTAAATTTGCAATGTATCTTATGTTTATGGATTTGATGGATATGAAAAAAGCTAATTATTATAATATATTGGATTTGGCGATGTTTATATATGCTAAATTTAAATTGAAAGGCGAAGCCAAACATTGGTGGTATTCCTATTATTGTTTTCATGATTCATATTTATGTTCGTGGAAGTCTTTGAAATTTCTTTTAGAATATTCATATTGATCAATTGGGAGATCTTGTATCTTTTTAAAGCTTGAAGAGAAGTCAAGACAAGTTTCCCGGAAGAAATTAGATGCGAGTTTACAAGCTGCACTTGAGTCAAAACCGAAGCCTGTCTTCAAGTCAGACTTAGAGCAATGAGTTAGAGCCAAATTTTGCGACTGAAGCTTCTAGAATATTCCAATATATTGACCACATCATACTGGCATTAAGCCAGCTTAATTAAGAAAAAAAAATGCAAAAATTAGAGTCTAATTCTTTTAAAACAAGAATCGCAACAAGATCACAATTCGATCCCGTGCCCGAGCCAGAGTTAGAGCCTGAACCCGAGCCCAAGTCCGAGCCTGAAATCACGTCGATGAGAGTTCGATCATGATACAGTTCAAGACATTTCTAGTCCAAGGCAATTTTAAGATTGAGTTTGTTATGCGAAATCCCCCTCTATCGGCCTGCTATCAAGTGTTGCAGATACTGTCGAAGACCTCGAAGACTGCACAATCAAAATTAAAGTTGCAGAATTTATCATCTTATCCTTCTTTAAAACTCTAGGTCGAGTTTTTCTCCAATAAGGGGAGAACTGATGTAGGACAAATTGAAGATCAAATCCAAATTTAGTTGAAGAGTCCTCCCACAGTGGGAAAAGTAATTAGTTTGGATATGTTTGTTAGGATAATATTGATTAGGTTTTAATTTTGAACTAGAGTTCTATTTGCATTTAAATTTACCACGATAGGATTAGTTGGCATTCAACTTGTAGTAAGATTAGAAGTTTATTTCTATTATATTTGTTGTTGGATAAGAATTTTATTCTTTTTTTAAAAAAAAATTAGTAGAGGTATGATTAAAATTTAGTAGTTAGTATGGATATGTTTGTTAGGATAAAATTGATTAGGTTTTAATTTTGAATTAGAGTGCTATTTGCATTTAAATTTACCACGATAGGATTAGTTGGCATTCAACTTGTAGTAAGATTAGAAGTTTATTTCTATTATATTTGTTGTTGGATTACAATTTTATTCTTTTTTAAAAAAAAAATTAGTAGAGGTATGATTATAAGCCCTATAAAACAGTTGTAGGTTTTATTTGTATTCAGAGAGTTTATGAGATTGAATAATAAAAATTAGATTAGGGAAATTGTGTAGTGATTCCTCAAAGGTGTGAAACTATGGTTTTTTCATTAGGCGTCCGTATGTATAACTGGCCTTCTTCCATCGTTTTTCGAGGTTAGATGCTGTGAGTGAATCTTGTGAACGTATTTATCCATTACCTTTTTTATTTGGTCTTTTATTTTATGAAAAATTAAAAATAGAAAAGTTTCTATTTAGATTATCGTCAATTCCAAGTTCACCCTTTCCGTTCGGCATCAGGGCATTAGCAGGATGGGGGTTTCATGGGAAATGGACCAAAGTTTGGGAGGTTTTGTGAAATTTATGCGTATCAATATCTGAACAGCTTTGAGAGAGAATTGGTTGCATATGAAGAGGCGGGATTCACTTGTTGATTAATGAATTGTTGAAATCTATAAGGGAAATGGTGAACAAATGTCTGGAGAAAATGTCATTGACTTAAACTATTGTATAAAGATAGTTGATTTAAACTTTTTACATGCCTGAAAAATACTTCAGTGAAGAAAATCACCTTATGTCAATGCTAGCAAGTCACAAATCTCCTCACAAGTAATAGGCTACATTTGAGATGGATCGAGAAGAAACTTTGAAAAAATAAATGTTTACTTTCGTCCAGTCTTTAAATCTTCTATTATTGAATTTGTGTAGAAAGTATTTGATTTCAAATCTTCCTGTAAAGAGAGAATTCAAACTGCTGGAAACAAAAACCTGGAGAGGACATGATTTCAAATCTTCCTGTAAAGAGAGAATTCAATAACTCAGATTTATGGAGTTTTTCTTGAAAAACATCAAGTTCATGGTTTACATAGAAAAACCAATATTGCATGGATCATCACCTTCTTAGTAAACTTATCTTTTAATTTTAAGGATTACATCTCAAAAGAATTGCTTAAAATTTAGACTACAACTTTGATCATCTCCACATCAACCACAACCCGGATCTCAATATGAAAGGTAGTATTACAGAAGATTTCTTCTGCTTTAATTGGTGATGTAAATGTCTTAATGTCTATAAACATAAATTCTTAAATAGGTACTTTTTTTTTGCAGATATCAAGGGATGATAAAAGGGTACAGTGGTATTTTTCGATTGGGAGAGGCTACATCAACTTGGGATGCTGATTCTCCGGTTTGTCCACTGTCCTTGATGAATAAGCAGTAACAGCTCATCATATTTAATTTCCAAACTAGAAGCTTTTCGTTATTATTTCATCCTGTTTCTAAGATAGAAGTTTGATTGCCTGTTTGCATTTCCATATAGTAAAATCCTATTCCTTGTCAAATGTGTAAATCATGTACCATATCATAAGAAATAGAAGACTGCTCTCCCCTGTTTATTATATTTTCTTACATGGCATGTTTTGTTCTGATCTTCATGATATTATGTGTACGTCTTGGATATTGTTGTAAATAGGGCTGCTTGAGTCCCTTCTGATCAAAATTTTTCCCTACTTTCGATAACCTTTGTTTTCAGGGAAAAACTTGGTGCTTAGCCCCTGAGGCTTGAGCCGTAACTTGCGGCTTTGCTCCCACTTCGGCTTTCCACAATATTACGCTTTCCTCAATGGACAATTTAATTATTGAACATGTTGAGTCCTGATCTTTTAGTATTTTGGCTCACTGAAGAGGATCTCAATTGTCACTTGTGATACTTTTAGGAATTTAGATTTTAATAATTGATTGTTTGCCTTCATAACTTTTCTTGGTATAGAAAGCATATCTACTTATTTTATATGTTAGTTTTTTTTCAATTAATTACCGAACTGGTGTGCATGCATGTGTTCGATAGGATCTTATATATGATGGATATCTTGCTTCCAGTAATGACTAGTAGTATGAATTCTGAGAGTTACTTTAACTAAGTTACAGACATCATTGCTCGAGTTATATGGTTTAACAGTAATTGGTGTAACAACCGGCTAGTTCAATAGCACCAGGTTTTCACCTTTTCTCTTCAGTATGAGTATCTCATAAGAAAGATGAAGTGATTCTAGAGGACCGTAGTTACATGCTCATAGCAGACTCTAGACATTCACCATTAGTACACAGATGTGCTATTCTCACTCATCTTTTCCATTGTATCTTCTAGTTTCTAGACGAGGCTTATTTTAAATGAATTTTTTTCTTGAAGATTTCCACTGTTGTCATTATAGTGTGATAAAACTAATCATACTGATGAACGGAAATATGGGCTATGGGCTACCTTGTATTTTGCTATACATAAATCTTTGTGCTTTTTGCATGAACTGTTGAACTTAAGGGGAAAAAGTTAGTTCTTTGTTACTGTGTTGACTTTCTTGACTTCTTGACAGTTCAAAAATAACTATTGAGTATTTGTAGTATTGCTTGATTTGCATTGTTCTCGACAAGTTTATGATAAGTTTTTGGGAAAAGTGGACATGCTCTCATAGCAAGATGTTCTGTTTCAACTAAAGTTATTTGCAATTTAAAATATATCAATATCTCTCAATCTATCTTCGCTTCCAAATGATTCACCTTTTTGTCTCTAGTCCTTTTCTGTGGTGAAGATGCCTATTTGAGCATGCACATTGAGTTTCCTAGGCATGTGTTGTTAGTCCACAACTCATAGTCTTTTTATTTGCGCATGGTGGTGACATCAACTACAAAACTAGTTGCCAATTACTGAAGTAGCTTCTCTGAATTATTTGTTAAATGATTTTCTTTCAGTTGAAACGTCATAAAATTTGATAGTCACTTGTTTTGCAATTGCAAAAAAATCTTACGATCATTCAACATCCAGCAATGTTAGATGGAGACCTTATTGGTCCCCACCAAAAGCCAATGAATAGGACACAAGATACTCAGATCTTTATACTGGAAATAGCAAAGCATTTTTTATGGCTTTCATTACTAATGGATGTGTAATACGTATTTTCTTTTTGACTTTCATAACATCACCTATGGGAAATGCTTTAGTTTAAGTACACCACAATGAAATGTAAGGCCTGCTAGTTTTAGTATAAACATTCAAGTTATGGTAATCTAGGAGATAATTTTGTACATTTCACGATATATTAAACATAAAGCAATCCTATAAATCTGGGTCTGAGAGTTCTCTTCTGTAGTTTATGTTGAGGTTTGGAGAGAAAAGAATTTCTTGGAGATATCTCCCCTCACTCTATACTTTATTATTTATAGAGATGGATTAGTTACAAGTTAGTCTCACAGACAATGTGAGACTAAACTAATGCTAAACTAATACTCTTTTCTAACACTCCCCCTCAAGCTGGAGCATATATATCATGCATGCCCAGCTTATCACAAATGAAGTCAACCCGTGTTCGACCAAGTGGTTTTGTAAGAATGTCTGCCAACTGATGTAGTGTCGATACATGTTTTGCCGTGATGATTTTATCCTCGAGCTTCTTGCGGACTACATGACAATCGACTTCAATGTGCTTGGTTCTTTCATAAAACATAGGATTCTCAACAATATGAATTGTTGCTTTGTTGTAGCCAAATAGACTCATGGGACATTCTGGAGGGAGACCAATCTCTGTCAATAGGTCTCTGATCCAAACCATCTCAAGTGTCACATTTACCATAGCTCTGTATTCTGATTCTGCACAAGATCGAGACACAACACTTTGCTTCTTACTTTTCCATGACACTAGATTTCCTCTGAGAAAGACAATATTCATTAGTTGATCTCCTATCAAAAGGACATTCAACCCAATCTGCATCAGAAAAGCCTGTAATTCTGGTGTGTCCTTGATTTGAGTAGAGAATTTCTCGTCCTGGAGCCTTCTTCAAGAACCTCAAAATTTTCATTACTGCATCCGAGTAGTTCTTGGTGCGGACAAGAACTGACTCACAACACTAACTGCAAATGTGATGTCAGGTCTGGTCACTGTCAGATAATTCAGTTCCCTACCAATCTCCTATACTGTCCAACATCCTTAAAAAGCTCCCTCTGGTCTGATAATAGTTTTGAGTTCACATCTATTAGAGAATCATTGCTTCTGCATCCTAACATCCCAGCTTCTGAGAGCATATCCAGGACATACTTCTTTTGTGATAGAAGAATACTCTTCGTTGACTTTGCAACTTCAATGCCTAGGAAGTATTTTAGGGAACCAAGATCTTTAGTTTGAAAATGTGTCTGTAAATTCTTCTTCAGGCTGTCAATACCAAAAGCATCATCCCCTATAATTACAATCTCATCCACATAGGCAACTAGTAGAATTCTTTTCCCATTATGAAATCGTCAGAAGACAGAGTGATCTTTCTGTGTACGATAAAGTCCAAATTCCTGAATAACCGATGCAAAACGTCCAAACCATGCTCTCGAAGACTGTTTCAGATCATAGAGTGATTTCTTCAGCCTACACACATTCGCATTCTCCTCCTGAGCAACAATACCTGACGGTTGCTCCATGTAAACCTCCTCATATAGAATACCATTAAGGAATATATTCTTGATGTCCAACTGATGAAGTGGCTAGTGATTTGTCGCTGCTAACGAAACAAAAATCTGAACAGATGTTATTTTTGCCACCGGAGAGAAGGTATCTATGTAATTCAAGTCATACACTTGTGAATAGCCTTTAGCAACCAGTCGGGCTTTCCTAGTGGAAGTGAGATCAAATCCCAAGTCTCATTCTGCTGCAAAGCCCTCATTTCGTCCTGCATCGCTTAGTTCAATCTGGAATAAACAAGACTTCTGACACATTCTTAGGAGTCAAATATGAGTCGAGGGAAGTAACAAAAGATCGAAAGGTAGAGGAAAGGCGATCATAGGAGACAAAGTTAGAAATAGGATGTTGAGTACAAGTTCGTGTCCCTCTCCGAAGTACAATAGGAAGGTCTTCCGCAGAAGGGGGTATCGATCATTTTTTATATATCTCCATGGTCGATTCCATCGTTTAGAATCGAAAAGAAAAGTTACAATAGATTTTTCAAACCAGAAATGATTTTTTTGATTTTTCTCGAATTATCCGTAGGATACCCTATATATCAAAAAGATGTACAATCAAACCTATTTCTCGATTCAATAGAAGCCCAAAGAAGTGAATATGGTACCCAAATAACGGTAGATATGTCAAAAGCAGGTCCGATTACGCCTATTCCTAATCCTAAATAGAATGTAACGACGTAGGGATCCATATGGAAACATAGTATCTATTTACATACGCTCGAATGACCCCTTCTTATAATAAGAATGTACATAACCCTATTCCGGTCTGGTCCGGTATGGAATGAACTTATAATCTGATGATCGAGTCGATTCCATGCTTCGGGCGGAGGACGTGGTGTTGAGACCGACGTTGGCACATGAGCAGGAGAAAAGCGACGACGATAAACTTGAATTGGACATTAAACCGAACTGAGTCTTTGCCAGTAGCGCAGATAGTATTATCAGCGGATGAACCACCATCGTTAACCAATGACTATTGTAGGATTAAATAGTCATACTCATCCGGTGATAATGGAGATGGAGAACTAGAATGACCGAGTTTATCTTTAAAGAATGTTACATCAGCAGATAACACAAGACGATTGAGTGATGAACAGAAATACTTGTAACCTTTATGCTTTCGGGAGTAGCCAAGAAAATACCTTTAATAGACCGAGTCAAACTTTTGTTTATTTGGACTATGATTATGAACAAAACACAGAGCCAAAAATCTTTAGAGGAAGCAGAAAGAGATCACCGTTAGGTATAGAACTTTAAAAAAAATTTATCTCGCAGAACAGAAGAGGGCATTCAATTAATCAAGTAACATGCTGTTAAGATAGCTTCCCCCTAAAATTCTTTGGGAACGTGGTGATAGAATAACAAGGTCCGAGTAATATCAATAAGATGTCTATTCTTTCGTTCAACAACTCCATTTTGCTGAGTGTAAACACAAGAAGACTGATAGAGGATTCAATGTTTAAGGAAACTAGTGAAGTTGCCATCCAAATAATGCTTTGCATTATCAAATCGGATAATTTTTATCGAAGTATTGAATTGATTGACTATTTTAGAATAAAAGTTTAAATATAGAAAAGACTTCAGACCTAGACTTGAGAAGATAAATCCAAGTAACACGAGAGTGATCATCCACAAAACTGACAAAGTATCGAAATCCAAATTTAGAAGTTATTAGACATGACCCGCATACATCAGAATGGACAAGATTAAATGGCTTAGCAACCCTCTTATTGACGCGATTAAGATAAGACACGATGGTGTTTTCCAAGTTGACACGACTCACACTCTAATGAGGAAAGAGATTTGAACTGGGGATTAAGAAGCTTGAGAACAGAGAGAGGGATGTCCTAGCTGATAGTGGTATTGTAGGGCTGATAAGTTTTCGATACAAGCTAAATGTTTGGCGCCTAATTCCAGTTTATAAAGACCTTTCTACTCATGTCTCGTCCTAATCGTTTTCCTTGTGACCAGGTCCTGAAAGACACAATGTGTGGGGAAGAATATCACTGTACAGCTTAGAGATTTAGTAATCTTACTAACAGATAAAAGGTTATAGGAAAAATTAAGAAGATAGAATACAGAGGAAAGAGGAAGACAAAGTAGGATTGTTATTACCGACACCCTGAACAGATGTACGTGAACCATCAGCTAATATAACTGAATTAGATACAGGGGAGAAAGATGACAAGGTACATTGATTCCCAGTCATATGATCAGTGACACTTGTATCTATAATCCAAGTATTAGACGAAAACGATATAAGTAAAGATAAAGGGGTACCTACACTTTTGAGACTAAGAGGAAGACGATGTTTGTGAACTCTGATATTGCTGGAATAATTAAAATTACTGAAATTGACGCTGCAGCTCCGCATCATGAAAGAGTGATTGTGATTGGCTTTCACTATCAGATGAGGTGAAGTTGTCCTGAGTGGTCATGTAAGTACCCTTGGTTTTTTCTTTTCCAATTTAGGACAATTATATTTGAGATGTCCTGGTTGGTAGCAGTAGTTACAAGTCTTCACTAAGTTATTGCCATGAGCATGTCCGCCTTGAGATGGACCTCCACGGCCACCTTGTTAACTACCTTCGCCCCCAGAGCGATCAGTGTTGTGACCTCTCCTCCCTTCAAATTTTTCTCTACCTCTTCTAGGACTACCATTATGACCCCCTCGTCCATAAGACTACCAACTCTGATGGTAAGCATAGAGCGATCCGCAGTGGATGTAAGTGATTATGCAGAGACAACATTCTTCAGAAAGTAATAAGTCTCAGTCAGAGAACTAATGACGGAGCTCTCCATGATTTGTGATCGAGCAGAGGAGTAAATGGAATCGAGGGTACCTAAGTAGGTGAGTACCATAAGTTTGTTCCATTAGTTCTGTATTTGTTTTACATCCCAGTAATAGAAAAAATCTGACGAAGTTCCTCAGCCAGACGATTGAACTCATCATAATGATCATCCATGATTTACCATCCTGTTTCTTACGAAACAACTCTTAACTTCATATGCCCGATTAATATTGCTGCTACCCCCATAGAGATCTTGCAAAAATCACCAAAGTTTCTTCACTGGCATACAATGAAGAACTAAATCCTGAATTTAGGCTCCATAGTATTAAGAATTTGATGCAAGAGGACACTATCATCCAATGTCCAAGATTCTGGTGTCGGAGTAGGAAGGTCTGTCAACAAATGACCAGTTTTGCCTCGACCCGCCATGTAGATTTCAATAACACGTTTTCACTGGAGATAGTTAATTCCATCAAGCTTTCAGTCAGTGATTCTACCAGAAAATATCTCCGAAACTTTCATCTGAACTGTTAACTCAGAATTCTTGAGTTCCTCAGATCTGGCCATCATTAAACAAACGAGGAGAGTTCAAGACAATACCCTCCTAAGTTGTACTCCAAAATGGATACAATCAAAGTATGTCCAAGTTCAAGAAAATAATTCTTGAATTAGCCAGTGGGCTGAACAAATCCAAGAACCTAAAGGTTTAAATTTGAACCCGAAGGTTAAAGTGCGAGAAGCCGAAGGTTAACATGGAACCCGAAAGTTAAAGATCAAGAATTCGAAGGTTAAGATGGAACCCGAAAGTTTTTTTTACTTTATTAGGCAACGCGCAGATCTGATTCAGATACAAAAGCAAAAAGAGAACGGCGAGCGGTTGGCATGATGGTGGCGAGCGAGGGCCTCATAGTGTCGACGGTCATCAATGGCGAGCGGCGTCGGATTGCGAATCTAGATCGGATGACGAATGAGCTCGAGGGCGAGGACATGGATGAGGTGGACGATGACGAGGACAATGACGAGGACGATGATGGCGATGACGATGACGATGACGATGACGAGGAAGATGAGGATGATGACAATGGCGAGGATGAGAACGAGGATGACAGATGAACTTGGCGACATGTGCTGTGGATGTGAAGACGTAGTAATTAGGGTTAGAGTTTCGGAGAGAGGTGGTTGTAGGGTTTTGGCGGCTAGGGTTTGAAGATAGGCCATTGACCTAGTGTTAGAGTTATAGAGATAGGCCAATGACCTAGGGTTAGGGTTAGGTTTAAGAACTTGGATTAGTATTAGGGTTAGTGTTAGAGATAGGCTCTGATACCATGTTGAGGTTCGGAGAGAAAAGAGTTTCTTGGAGATATCTCTCTTCACTCTATACTTTATTATTTATAGAGATGAATTAGTTACAAGTTAGTCTCACAAGCAATGTAGGACTAAACCAATGCTAAACTAATACTCTCTTCTAACAGTTTGCAACAAATAGCCTACTTATTTGAAAAGACGCCTGATAGATAATGTATGTTGGGAAGAATATATAACATATTTGAATAGCTATATAGTTTGTTTCTTATTCCTATTTTCCTAGTGCTGGTGGTTGTCAATATTGTACACAATTTAGCTTATGCTGTTAAGTTATACCCATTCATTCTTAGCTTTTACTTATCATGTTTTTGATATGTTGTATACCCTTTGAAATTTACTTGCTTTTTATGGTAGGCATTGGTGTCTTTCTTTTTTTACTTCACAAAATTTACATTACAGGCTATGTATACTGATTTTCATGTTAAAAGAATAATATAATCATAAATGATCAGGTCATCCAACGAGAACCATGGGAGCATATAAAGGATGATGACATAAAAAGAGTAGCTACATCATTCATTGGAGAGATATGGCAAGTGCCTCCAATGTTTTCTGCCATAAAAGTAAGTGCCCCTAATCTGGGGAAAGCATAATAATTTAGTTACTATCTTCATGTTGTTTTCTCATTTAATAAACTTGAAAAGTGATTTAGCTATTGAAAATTTATTGATTAATTTGACTGCTATAATAGGTCTGCATAATAATTTTCTTATAGCAAATACTCACGTATTTCAATATTACTTTATACTATGAAAATTGTTGAAGAACACATGTTGAACTGCTATGGAAAGTAAAGTTGTTTTAGAATAGTGGTTTTTAGATATTAGTCCATCACATTTTATCAATAATCCCGTATTAGTCCCTGGAATATTTGAAATTGCTTATTTGTCTCTCAAGTCCTACATGGACTTGCAAATTGGTCTCTCTGTTAGTTTTAAGTTAAAATTTCAAACATGTTTGGTTAAATCCTAACCTAATACCCTCATTTACGAAAATGCTCCTCATTAGAGGATTATTTGAGTGGATATGACCATCGGGAAGCTCATGAATGAGTTAGGGTTGATGTTAGAGAAGATGATCTCACTGGGTTTGGGTTTATTAACCTGGAATTTGGTTTGAATCTGTCAAGAAATGGGTTGGGGAACTTAACATGGGTAAAATGGAAATTTTCCCTCAAACTATTAGATTTGAGGGATTGTTCCCCCTAAAATCTATTGTGAGTTAACAAGAGGGACCAATTTGCAAGAGCCCATGAGTATGAGAGACTAATAAGAAATTTTCAAAGATTTGGGAGACTAATATGGAATTATTGAAGATTTAAGGGACTAATATTCTAAAGATGCTTTAGAGTACTTGTACCTCTTTTAAGTGATGGTCGTACCTAAGGGCATCTAATCATGACGGGGAAGATAATAGCTGGGATAAGGCAGTCTAAACATGGCTTTCTGCCTATTTATTTGGAAAAAATTTAAGCCATCATATGTCACTCCTATTACCTATGTAGAGCTATCAAACTATGATTAGACATGAAGAGTTTGTCAGTTCATATTTGCTTTTAGAACATTTTATTAGACCAACAAGTTGCGTCCTTGCTCATCAGGGAAACGAGCTGATAGTACTTATTACTTCATAGCCATACTTCAAATACTGAACATAAAAAATGAAGGAGAATAAAAAACATTACATCTAATTCACTGTTATAAATAGCGGTAAATAGCACCGCAATAGCGGTGCGAATAACGTTAGCGGTCCTTTCCCGCTACACTATACTATCGCCCAATAGCAATGACATATTGCGGAATATGCGTTTTTCGCTTGTAAAAGCGGCCAATAGTGCCATAGCGGTGAATAGCGGGCGATTGCAGGCAAAATCCGTTTTTTGACCGCTATTTAAAAGCAGTTTGAGGTTTATTTTTTTAAAATTAAACCCGACCTACAACCACTACATCATACCGCCTCCCCTAATTTCCCGCGTATTCCCGCCGCCTCCCATAGCCTCTGGCATCTCCCTCAGTACTTCCTCTCACCTCCTCTTGCCGTGAACTCCTCCTAGTGTAGTCCTCTCACCGCTTAACTCATTTTCTCGAAGATGACGACTCTTTGACTCCTCCAGTCGTCTTCGGTGTTATGTGAAGGTTACATATCTATTTCAAGTTTAGGATCTCTTTAAATCATCAAATGCACTTTTAGATTTTCTAGAATTTTCTTTAAATTTTTTATTTTTTAATATTTATACATATCTAAATTAGATCGTTATTTGACTTTACGCTTTTTACTGCTATTTTGCCGCAATAGTGCCAAATAGTCTTAGCGATGCCTCCCCGCTATACGACGCTATCCGCTATCGATAACCTTGATCTGATTATTCATCGCTTCTTTATTAACCCCATGATTATTCATTGCTTCTCTCATTTAACACCAGGTCCTATTTCCCAAGGTGAGCACTGTGTTTGCTACAGTTTCTTCTGGTGCCAGAATAGTTATTTTTTCTATTTGTTTCCTATTTGACTCTTTCTAACAACGAGAAGATGGTATAGAATATCTTCTGGCTTTACTTATGTTCCCACTTCACCAGACTTCGGACGTTCTCTTTCTGTGGATAACTTTAGTACTTCCTGCAGTGTTACTGCCTCTTTGTTTCTGTTTCAGTTCCCACAATGCTTCCATGCAGGCAATAACTGCAGTAATATTAAAATACTTGGGTATCATGCAGGTCGTGGTCCCAGAGATAATTTGATCCATAGGAAATGTACTCATCTCTTAATTGACTTGATGGTTCAATCAAGTCCCTTTGATATGGTCTTATATTATAAAATTACAAAGTTAATACTAATTTTTAAGTCATAATATAGGTCTATAACTCTTAATTCTAAGTCATAAAGTTAAAGGTCATTGTGACCCATAACCAGGTTCACATATATTTATTAATTTTTTATAAACCTATTAGTATTTATATAACTCTTTTTAAATCATTTTTCAACCTATAAAAAGTTTTTTTTGGAAGTTTGGAGATGTAAGCTATGACTTTTTTTAAAAAAAATTAAAAAATCACTCTATTTGGACCTAATTTTGAATTCATGGAACTCTATGGGTCTAAGTAAAATTTTTAATTCAAGTATGTACATCCCTCTATCATAGTTTGGACCTATTAACAATGTTTAGCAAAATCAGGGAGTTATAACCAAGTAAGAGGTGGGCCTGGACTCTTTGAGTATGAGGCTTGCAGCTGTCATTGTGTATTTGCATTTCCATAAACATTCCCCATTTCCAGTATTTCATAGTTGTCTCGGATGCTTGCAGAGAGGTGTTCCATCATCCTCTCTCTCTCTCTCTCTCCCTCTCTCTCATTATTACCATGAGTCCATGACCAATGGACCTTTTGGGATAGAAATCTTTCTACCTAAATGGAACTTTTGAATAGGAATCTTTCTACCTTGGATACAAATGGACTACCATTATACAATTGTTTCATCATTAAAACCAACATTTAAATTAGAGCATTTAATATATAGTCATGAAGTTCAAAAAGTAGTTGTGTATAAGATATAATACAACTCACAAATAATGACATAAACTTCTGAAATAAGTTTTATCAAGCATATAACATACAACTAATCCCTAACATCCATAACAATATCATGGAAAAATAATTACTAATAATAATAATTGTACTAAATGTCATTGTCATTGTCATCCAAGGCTTGTGGATGTTCTCAATGTCATTATCTTCATCTTTGGGTCTGGTCAACATCATCAGCTTTAAGAGTCGATCATTGTCATCTGCAGGATTGAAGCAATGTCCTTTCCTTAAGGGGGAAGGGGGGGTGTTTTATTTTTTTGGGTTTGTGTGTGTGTTTTGTTTTTTTTTTTTTTTTTTTTGGGTTTTTTTTTGGGGGTGGGGGTGGGGGGAGTGGGGGAGGGGTTGGAGGTGGGGGTGGTTGTGAATAAGTCTGAGATGTAACATCAAGTATGTTAACCAAGTTAATTACAAAAGCCAATTTTGAATAAATTGGAGGTTAGTTTGGATAACTTAGAAAATTCATTAATCATTATGCTTCTTTATTTCTTTTTTTTAGTTTCATGTCTGTATCTTACGGTATTGCTTTTTCCCATCCTTCTAATGTCTTTGGCACATGATTTATCAAGTGATTCCTATCAAATGTTGATTTACAATTAGGTAAATGGGGAAAAAATGTACGATAAAGCAAGAAGAGGAGAAACAGTTGAGCTGTCACCACGACGCATATCAATCTATCAATTTGATATTGAACGTAGCCTAGATGACAGGTTTGTTGTCTTCATTTCCTGCATGAAGATTGTATTCTTAATGGTTTCAGTATGATGATATATTGATATTCTAACTCTAGTAAAGACATCTATAATGAGTATTCGAAGAAAGATTAACCAGTAAAAAGTTGTCTTATGGAAAATACACCGTTTTACAAATTAAATGTTCTTTACACAGCTCAATCTTTTATTTCTCTCTCTAAAGGTAGACTGAAAAATTATACATGACGAGAGAAATGGGAAAGGAGATTAGCCTCAAGTCTATTATGGTTACTTTTGGAGGTAGAAGGCTTTCTTTATTTACTTTCTACCATTAAATAAGCCTGTCCTAAAACCATTCTGTGATTATAGTTCCCAGGCATATGATCAGTAATCAGAACTTTCAGTGCATAGGCTCACCAGTTTGGCCTTCCAGTAATACCTGAATATTTATCAAAATTGAGGGGATACCCACGTCAAGAAAAAAAATAATACCAGGTTCCTGTATAATAATTTTAAAGGGAACATCATGACCAACCTAAAATAATTTATGGGCCGTCTAATAGTCTCACATATCATTATGAATAGCATGAGCTAGCTTTGAGTCAAAATATCTTTATTAACCATCATGGTGACCAAAGTTGGTGTAAGGAAAAATTTCATTGCAATAACATGCCTTGCATAAAGTAATAATGGCTGTCTCTTGTCTTAGTCATCAGAAACTTGATGTGGGCTTATTAGGGTTCATTTTACCATACCTGCTCTTAAAAGCTGTTGCTGGTGGAATTCGTTCTTTTTTGCCCTTTTTCTTTTTTTTTGGTGGTATGTGCTTGCACTTCATAACCTGTATATTGTTAACTTTTGGATGAATTGCAGACAGAATTTGATTTTTCGAGTTACGTGTTCAAAAGGTACATATGTCAGATCTCTTTGTGCAGACTTGGGAAAGGCTCTTGGAAGGTATTTTGATTTCAATAAATCAGTCTTGGTATTATTATCTCATGGCATCATCATACTTGGTATTTTTGTCTCTGAAAGTACGTATAGTATATAAATATTTTAATTTTATGGAGCTTGGTTTAAGCTTGAAGTTCTTAAATAAAGTGAAGTTCCTTATTTGATGTGACTAATAGCATATACTGGCAGCTATGTTTGAGGGATTTCCAGTTATTGCGCCCCCCCCCGCCCCCAAAAAAAAAAAAAAAACACCACAAAAAAAAAAGAAAAAAAAACCCAATTCTTCTTTATCTTAAAATGAATCCCCCCAAAAGATGGATTGTTTTTTTTAAATATCTGTGAATACTTCAATGTATAAGAATTTGCACTTTTTGGTTTAAATTTGTTATTTCATCCTCAAATAGACTTAACACCGTTAAATCATTCCCGATATGACCTCATCTTCTTCAAATATTACATCCTAAACCCGGCAACAACTATCTCTCCTTACCCATGAAATCACAATCTAAATCTCATTCTCGTCTCTTTTTTCCTTACCCGTCACTAGGTTATGTAGTGTTTCTTGAAGTTTCTTGTTTCCTATTGAATTTGCAGTGATTTCAAGTTTCATTGATGTCAATGCATAAAATTGACAGCAAACAGTGGACAAGAAAATTCATCTAAAGAATGTCAATGCATAAATAGTGCACGCAATCTGACTCATTGTACAAAGAACAGTGTAAATAATACTCCCCTGTACAACACTAAGCCAGAGAACATCGCCCAAAATCAATGCATCAAATAGTGCACGCGGTAGTACGCAACATCAGTGCCAAAATATCCCCATGAGTGCACAAAAAAAGTTTGCACAGAATAATAATACCCCCATGCATTAACTTCCTGGGATTGAACAAATAGTTAAACTAAGTGCCCTCCCCATTTCACAGCCTTGCTCTTGTCCTGAATAATAATAACTGCCATCAAAATAAAACTTTCAAGTTAGAACTGCATTTTCAACAAATTCGACCGCCAAATAAATCACCCATAATCAAGGAATCCATCTTCCCAATCCACAAGATGTATTAGGGTTTCAAAGCAGATCTAAGAAAAAGTAAATCCCATAATAAAAAACCATGGAATCTGGATCGGATTGAGATCAAACAACTCATTGAACAACATGAAGAATTAAAAACGTCGTCAAAATTCCCCATCACTATGCCAAAATCCAAAGTTGTGGTGAGCGTTAATGATCATAATTTTATGTTCCATCATGCCCCCACAGGTAGAGCTCCATTTTATTGGCTAAAACTTAGACTCACACAGTGGTGTCATTATTTTTAAAAATCTGCTTTAAGTTCGTAGCTTGTAGAATTTGAATCTAGATTACTCTTATACCATTTTAAAGTTTTGGTGATGGTTAAGGGTCATAATTTTATATTCTAACAAATAAAAAACATAAATTGCAGAGACACTAACATTTAAAAAAGATGGAAAATTGATCATTTTCGAATTTGATGAAGAGATCGAGACCTTGTTTGTGTGCGCCTTTGTCAACTGCATGGTATTCTATGCTAGTGACATAGCCAGGAATTGGAGCTTGATGGACACTCTTATTTATTCTCTTGATAATACACATACTATATCAATAATCCTGCTCAATAAGATCAAGCCTTTTTTGAGAGAAGTGATAGTCTCAAACCTGAAAACCCCGACATAATAGTATATATAAAATGATTGTTTACAAGAAAAAACAAAAAAGTAAAGAGCAGTTACAACGGTAAAATGAAATTTAGCTTATTTTTATTAACTGAACTTGAATGAAAATATCTCCTTCATTTTTTGATTGTTTGATTTCTTGTCTTTAACTATATTAATCTTTAAGTTTGATTGATATGATGCATTCTTGTAATTTTGTTTGGTTATTTATAATGTCAATAAACCCTTATATAGAGAAAGTATAATCAATTGCCAATGAGGAAATATATTATGGCTCTCAATAATTGGAAAACTCGACATTGGTTTATTGCCTAATATAGTTTCTTGAATTAGGAAAATGCCAAGTATGCTATAATGTATTACTCCTGCGCTACTAAACTCAAAATAGTGAGGTCCATGTCATTATTTCTCTTTACAATTTATCTCACTTTTTTTTGTCTAGTAGCACAACTCATGAATAATTATCACTACTGGAATAACAGTCGTCAAAAGTTAGTGCTGGAAACTGAAACAATTTAGTTAGCTTACCATTTGTGCATATCTTCTTTACCATATCTTCACCCTTGTTGCACATAAAATGCAAATTTTCTGATGAGTTTCAATTGGCCAGCTTAATCGTAGATCTCATTTTTGGATCACGAGGGGTCCTCCTGACCCCCTGGCTCCACCATTGTTCTACACTCTGTCTTTAAGATCTTCTTTCCATATTTCACATCGCCAGATGAAGGTTCAACAAATAGATGCCTTCGTTACATCATTGCTGTGGATCCTCGAAACAAAAATGAAAGTAGGATGGGGAAGGAAAGTATGTGAGAGAAAAAAAAATCATTCTTTCCCTACATTAGGAAACCCTTAAGTCTAGTAGGATGGCATTAATTGCACCAGAGTTAAATTGAGATGGAAAGTACATGAACTGATTATACCTTAAAAGGATTTGATGAATTTTTTTAATGAAATTCATCTTTTGGGGATTTATGTAAAAATAGAGAGGAATGGAGGGACCTATAACTGTAAAACCGATATGTTAAAGATCAAAAACCAGAAACCAACATTTAACAGAAGGATTCTTTTATAATTTAGAAAGAGTGATCTTACTTCTTATTCATTAGCATAACTCAAGAGGTAGTATTGCGAAGTTACTTTTCTAACATTGAAACACATGGCCTTTGCATGATGTTGCAGAAGTAATGTAAAGATAATAGGCTTGTTTTTTATTTTTTTTCACTTTATGTTTGCAGTTGTGCTCATTTGACAGAATTGCGGAGAGACTCAATTGGTAAGCTTCGTATTTAAGTTTCCTTTTACAAATATGTATTGCAAATCGTGCTTATCAGTACTAGATAATTTACATTTTGTTTTTGCGAGTAAAGCTATATATCTTCAACTGGTCATAGAAAAGCTTTTAAATTTAGGATCCATTGTTGCTGATGTGTTGTCTTTGATAGTTTATTTGAATTGTACTATTGTATAACTGTTCATTAGGGGTAAGTTAAACATCGTCTAACCTTCTGCTTGTACCATTTCTGTTGTACCTTTATCATTGTGTCTGAATCTTAAAAATAATATTAAAGAAATTGATAGTCTTTTAGACGTACCATGTTTTTATAAAAAAAGAGTTCTCGAGTTCATAGGAAAAATGAACAAAGATACTTGCATGCGATTGTACTAAGCACCATACATGCGTTATGAGCAACTCCTTCACATAACAAACCTCCAAATAATGGCTCAGTTGGCAAAGTACTTTGAACTCCTGCACCATTAAATTATTGAAAACAATGAATTAACATAAATTTATCCTCAGAAAATATTCAAGTGAAATGAAGTACCTGAATGATAGAAACATACAATCATCAAATACTGGAAGACAGTGATAGAAGCTTACAATCGTCAAATGCTGGAAGACCCTATGGCCTCTAAAAGAGAATGAAGTACCTGATTTGCTATTAAATACAGATCATCTTGATTCTTGAGAGATGGAACAGCTATTACATTTTCTCGGATGCCTTTTTATATTATGTAGTAGGAATGACTTTTCATAGTACCTCATATTATTTCTTATTTATTTATAAAATTAGTGAAATAATAACTTTAGACATCCAAAGTTCTAAGAAGTTGCCAAGCGGAAACCGTGGTGGTTGTTTCAGTAGTATGTAATAGATTGTCTTTTAAGGTTGTAACTCATGAGATGATTCAGTTAGTGCTGTCGTCAGCAGTTTCTCTAAGGTAGGTTCTATTTAAATGTTGATCTTTGGGTCTCTTTTGAATTTTTATGAGGTTAGTGATAAGGTTATTTTGATCTTTGAATCAAGGAAGCAAATATAATTTGTACAATTTTTGTTTACCATCATGTTCTTAGATTAAGTATTTCTTTATTTTAATCATCGTCATGTAGACTTGCATGTCATCAATTTATTACTTATTATGCTAATCTATTGCTTAGTATGGAACATATCGAAAGTTGATGGAAACTCCACTTAAAAAAAAAGAAAACGAAACGTGTTGAGCCGATGATGCCATACAATCTTCATAACTAGATGGCTGGTCAGTAAAAATATTTCTTTGGCTATGTAGCTTAAGCTTGTTATTTCTTTTGACCATGTAATTTAAGCTTGTTATTTCTTTGGCCATGCAGTTTAAGAATCTCCCAAATTTTCATGTATCGGGAAAGAGTCCAGATAAAGAAATCTGATGATATAATTAGTTGTAGGGCATTATTAATCTTGGTCGTAAAATAAACAGGAGGTTCTCTTTATCAAGTTACTCCTCTCTAAAAGTACTGCCTTTTCCTTGTTAAAAATTCACCAATTTGTCCGTAGATGCTTACTTCTCCTTGTATGTTTATGTGTGTGTTATTCTAACAGACTGTCAACTTCTCTCTGTACTCATTATTATTTTCATGCATTTTCTCCATAGAAGATAATTATATTTGGGCAATGATTTTGGGCTGTGTTTGGACTTTGATATTGATTAGTTTTATTGGCTGTATGCATAGCCTGCACTCTTATTAACGTTATCACATCAAAAACTAGCTATTGTTCACACCTTACTCATGTCCATGTTTTATTATTATGATCACAAAGATAATAGTCCTACCTTGTTACCATTTTCCATTAATTTCGTCAAAAAGCTACAAAAAGAATTTTATTGATTTTCAACTTTGGTTTGATCCCGGTTTTTTTTGGTTGAGAGTTTGTACATTATCTTCTTAAAAGTTATTTACAAAAGGTCAAACTTTTATCATGTTTGTGTTTCATACTTTCATTATTATCAGACATAGTATTATAATACTATGATAACAAGGCTTGCTATTTTTCAACCAGACATTATCAATCTTCTAATTGCACCTACGATGTGTTTATCTGCCATAGCTAGTGTATACTTGTTTAAAATTACAATACGGTCATATGTTCTACCTTTATCAGAGATCGATGGTGGATTTTGGGAACAAGGGTCCTTAATTTTACATTTTTTCCCCTTCTCAGTAGATGTCCTTGAAAAAGTTGTCCTTGAAAAAGTTAGCTTTGTGTAGAACTAGTTCATTAGTAGATAATGAAGGGAACAATGGCTATCAAATATGGTTCGCTATTAAGTCAAATCAATAAGAATTCATTCTCCCTGGGGAACATCACTTAAATTTGTGTCAAGTTAGGATCTTATGTTGATGTATCTGCTTTCTCTTTCAGGGGAACAAGTTAGGATCTTACATTGATGTATCTGCTTTCTCTTTCAGGGGAATATTCAGCAGATGATGCATGGAGTTTTCCGGAACTACAAGAGCAGATCACAAGGGGATACCTTTAGGGACAGGATCCAATAGTAAACCGTCTGAAGGTCATCAGTCATGATCCTTTAAAAATTCTACTTATTTTACCCCCCGCAATTGATATAGCTACTTTGTCCCATTTTTTGCTTTGGTGGATCAGGCTAACGCACAGGGAGGCATGTGCGCAGTTCCAGGTAGTTTGTTTCATGCTTAATAGTGCAGGACTGAGCACTGGTAGTTTTGTACTTAGATTTTGGAGTGTGATTATTTGTGCTATACTTTGTCTACCAGTGATAGTAGTTGAAAAGCATAACTGAGTATTGTTGCTTGTGGCATTGGTTGCTCTTTGTTTGCATATAAAACAAGGACAAAATGATCATTTTCCCTTTAAGTATTGGTGAACTCCTAAGCTGCCCCCTAAATTATCAATTTATGTATTTTGCCCTTTAAACTATGTTTATGGTTTTAATCTGGTTATTTTGTGAGCCTATAGTCAAATAGTTTTTATTAGCTTATCTCCTTTTCTTCAAATCGAAAAAAATTAACCACTTTCTCCGAGAATTTTTTACTCTTTAACCCTTTTTATAAATTAAAAAAATATATTTTTTTGGTTTCCAAAAAATACAAGAAATGCAAAAAAAACACTAACAAATCGTTGTTCTGTTGAATATTTGACCGTAGGCCCTAAGGAAAAGGATGAGACTCTTAAGAGTTCAATACCAATGGTTGTACATATACATTCTATACTCCTAACAAAAAAAAAATAATAATAAACATACTTACAGCCAAAAGATAAAAGCAAAGCAAAGTGCAGACATAAGCATCAACTAAAAGCTTTAGCATTATAAATCCAACTCCAATAGCAGCTATCTTCAGATTGCCCTATTGACTGCCGCCTCGTTCAGTGCTTGATACACGGTCATGTTCCTCTATGCAACGGAAGTAGCATGCATATCCTCTCTGCAACAGCATATTGCAACAGTTCTGTCTTCATGCCCTTCGGAAACAGCATCAGATCTTCTTCGAGGCCTTCTATTCAACAACCTCTTTGTACGATCACTGAGAGAAGAATAACCTAACCAAAATGGAGAAATCTGATTAATTTGTCCCAAAATAGCAAGAGAATGTCCACAGATTTTGGTGGAAGATGTGCATATTTCTCTCATTCCATATCACACAGAATAATCTACAGCAGCATACCATCCATTGAATTCTAAGGTGAATAGGAATGACAGTCGATCTCCA
>BQKN01063136.1:0-15311 GCA_022839385.1 Asparagus kiusianus
GGTGTCCCCTCCCTATTGCATAATGAGTTGGTCATGCCAACTCATGCCAACTCATTATGCAATAGGGAGGGGACACCTCACCTGTCCCCTCCCTTGGTCCCATATTTTGGGTCTCCGTAGGAGCAATGTGAAAGATTTGGGGAATTGATATTAAAAAAACCTTATTTATAAGCTAACAGCTTCGGTACTTTAATAATAAATTTTGGAGTACAGATGGCACAAATGGTAATTAGCATCCGTAATTTGTGCTATCCCACATGCGGAAAAATCAGCAATAGCGAAAATTAAAGTTCCACAAAACCACAACTGTAATTAGTTCGAAGCCCCATTCACGCACTCAACCGTTCCTTATTAGTGAACGGTTTTTCTATAGAGTGCCTTTGGGCACTCTATAAGAGAGGAGAGAGATAGAGAGAAATGAATGAGGAGGGGGGTCCCCTGATTTGCATTGGGATATTCTCCTCATTCATTTCTCTCTATCTCTCTCCTCTCTTATAGAGTGCCCAAGGGCACTCTATAGAAAAACCGATTAGCGAACACGATGGTTAGTGGGGGATCTGGGCTTTACTCGGTCAGCTGGAGATCCTTGCTGGCGAAACAATCTATCAGTGGAACCGGCCCACTTGGCCTTTACACTCAGGGGAGTGGCGGTTTGAAGTCGGGCCAATTACTCAGCTACAGCTCCAGTTGACCAGGGTTTCCCGTCACCCAAAAAACTGTAATTATTGCCTCTTACGGGGGCAATTGTTAAATTGCCTTAATTTCTTCATCTTCTTGCTTGGTTTCGTCTTTCAGTAACCCATCGCACGAGATGTAGCCATCAACTTAAACTGTCAATGGAAGATCATAGTTAAAAATCAACATCAACCATTGCTCATTGTCCCTGATAAAACCAATGCTATGCATACGAGATCACCATTCTGGTCGACGACTAAACATATGATATGCTTCAATGCTATCCTTCTGATGTGGTGGGGATATGGGGGAAAACATCATCCATTGCTCATCTTCCAGTTTCTTGCATTTTTTTTTTCCTTTTTAGTTCAAAATGAAAATTAAAAATTTTGCTGTTTGATCTAACTAATCATCCCGCTCTCGTTCCATCATTGCGTCAAATGCTTTTGCTGAATCAACCCATAAAATTTGTTATTTTAGGCAACTGTCAAATTTGTTTTGTCCAGGTACTATAATTTCTCTGCTTTGCAGCATTAGACGGTAAATGAGATCTCCAGGGCCTCATATCTCTGTGGAGGATCACTATCAACACCATCGGAAATCCAACGAGCCCCGTGAGCTCCGACTACCGATTCTGAGCTCATTATCATCTTCTCAGTAGCAACCACTTGGGGCAACCTGTCACTTTTAATCTAACTGGAGTATCACAAATAAATTAATAGAAAGACTACCATGTAATTAATTTTGCCTTGGTTGATGTAGGTTGTCTAAAAATTATTGCAGATAGCTGGTCCCCATAAAACACTGATGATGAAAGTTACAATCTGACGACTTTCACGACAATATATGAGAGTTACAAATTGACGACTCTCGCATTTCAAAGAGCAAAATGCAAGGATTACAAGATGACGATATTTGCAGAACTTGAAAAAGAGATTACAATTCAAAGAAAAACGTGAGGGTCCATCCCCGCGTACCAACTGTAAAAAAACGTGAGGGTTGCCCTCGCATTCAATTCCAAAATGCGAGAGTCACCCCTGCGTTCTAACTTCAGACGCGAGGGTCGACCCCCGCGTTTCATAGGCTAAACGCGAGGGTCGCCCTAGACCGTGAATCTCGCGTTTGACTGTTTTAATTACAATTCGAAAGGTTCAAAACCGTTTTCCACATAATGGGGCTATTAAACCCCTATTATGGATAGAATTATGGGGTTAGTTACGCACGTAGATCTTTATAAATAGCTGAGAATTCAGCCGAATAAGGGGCTTTTTGATCATTTGGGTTGGCTATCTTTGAGATCGGCTATTACATTAAAGAGAGAAAAGCCATTGGCTTATTTCGGCTAAAAGAATTATCGTGCCATTTATAAATAGTAATTAATTATAAGTAATTAATGTCACTGTAGGAAGTATTCATGACAATTACTGTAGCAAATTACCGTGCCATTTATAAATAGTAAAAGTGTAAGTATTATTCAAAATGCAAACCACTATTCACCAGTACTATTCACACATTTACTGATCACAATTACTGATACTTTTTTTTGCAGTTATTATGTACGTATTTTTTGTTAATAATCACTATTCACATATACTGTTAAGAAACAAGAAATCATTAAGTGAACCGGTTCAATTTTTTTTGGATTGGTTAGTGTCTAAGGCAATGTTTAAGGGTTGCGTAACGCGCTCCGCAAGAAACAAGGAAATGATTAGAGCTGATATAAATATGCTCTGTCAACTAGTATGCCTAGTTACAGGAGATGTGATGAATCAATGTCCTGGAAAATTAAATCAAGAGGTATGTCTTATAACTTCTATCTATATGATAAATAAAAGTTATATTAAAATTAGTCCATCAAATAATTAAATTACTATTAGGTTCCCTTATCCTTATAAGCTGTTTCAAATCAATCCTTCCTCTTGCTACTTGTACTCTTACCTAGAAAGATTGATTTGAAAAATAACTTAAACAAGAAGGGGATCTAATGTCAAACAATATGAAGGACTAATTATAAAATAACTTGATAAATATATACAACGCATGTCAGGTAAGTTGTGATACTAGACTTTGTAAAGTCTAAAAAGAATCTTCCTGACCCATTAACAAAAGGGTCTATCCAGGAGTGTTGTTCTGGATTCATCGAGGGAGATAGGGTTAAGCCTATAGATGAGGTCACTGACAGTGGTAACCCAACCCTTATTTGGAGACGTAGTCCCAATGTTGGTTCAATATAGTAGAAACAAGCTGGACTAGTAGTGACACTCGTGTGGAGCATCAACCTAGATATATTTATATATCATTAGAGCAGCATCTGCTACTACCTCTTTTTTATGGTGACGATGCTCTTATGATACAGCTGGTTAGGCTGAGTTTTACTCTTAATAAGTCCAACACGTGTATTGCGGAGGGTATGATATCCATTTATAGTATCCTTGGAGGACTTACCTACGTGAGAGGAACCGTAATGGTTACGGTTGAGGGTGGGGGGGGGGGCTAGGCTAACCCTTAGAAACCCTCATGAGTCAGTTATTGTGAGTATGGCTAGGAGTGTGCAACGGTGGTTTGGTTTTTACCAAAATTTAAACAACCAAACCGAACCATCTATAATTCAAAACCGAACCGAACTGTTGCAAGTCGGTTCGGTGTGGTTCGGTTCGGTTTGTTCGGTTCTAACTTGATCAAACTTCTTATCAAACAACAAACTGTGTTAAAGAAAAAAAGATATCAACAAAGTATGAGATTATGAAGCATTAAACACTGATATAATGATATTATTTTCAACCCATAATGATTCAGAAAATAAGTTTAGGGTTTGAGTCTTTGACTCTTTGGGGACGGGTCGGGTAGGGTTTAAGATCAGAATGGGTAGTATTGCACTATATTCGGTCGGTTAGGGTTAAAAAGTTTTCAAATCAACTCGAACAGCCCTACTCATAAAACCAATTTTTTCGGGTCGGTTCGGGTCGGTTCGGTCGGTTTTTTCAGTTTGGACCGAACCATGCTCAGCCCTAAGTATGGCCTTTAACACATAACCCATTTTGCTCAATAGATAAAGACATATTGTGTGTGTTTTTGTCAATACCTGGTTAGAGAGACCTAATTCAAGACCTAGTCCATTATGTCCCTCAGGTGACGATGAACTCACTAAGGAAAGGTTCAAGATCGAAAGCTATCTCTCTCGAATTCTCGATACGAAATGTTATCCAACCTATATTTTTTTTGTGATTTATTGTTTTATTTACTTATTTCGAGTTTTCAGTCAGTGTGGCCTCGCCCCCGCCCCCCTATTGGATATTTTGTTAGAGAAAAGGTAATTTTTCCTTCATGTATAATCCCACATAGAATAGTGTTATGAATACAATTAAAACGTGCGTAGCGGTTATACATTATGGAGAACGTTATAAAAATTTATGACGAACGTTACCGTATTAATTGTAGGAATTGTAATGGATTTCTCAACCCTATATATACACCCCTTATTCATATTGGGAATATATACAGAAACAATTCTCTCTTCTTCCTCTTCTCTCCTCTACATATTATTTTCGTTCATATGTTGGTCTGAGCTGAAACTCTATTCTCTCACCCGAGTACAGAGGCCAGCCACTTTTGAGGGTTTTTACTTCTAGGGGAGAGAGGATCATCTACGCCAAGGCGATAGACGAGTCCTCAATCTTCTAGGATAGTGTTTACATGACTGCTCCCGATCAGGCCATACTTTCTTATTATTTTATTTCGGATTTATTTTACATGCTATAATTTTATTTGATTTTTCCCCAACAATGACAGTGAATGAAAACTGTATGTGATAATATCAATAATATTATTTCGATTGACCAGCTACTGTTCTCTTAGCCCTTTTTTTAAATATAACCATATGTTAATTTTTCTGCTGTATGGTAAGCATTTAGTGGAAAATGACCCTAAGAAAAATGAGTGAAAAAGATTTACGCTTAAGAGAATCATAATATGTTAAAAGAAGGGCATAGTAAGCTAGTTGGTCCAAATCTTTGCATGTGGAAAGCCAGTCAATCATGTTTATCCAAACTCGAGTTAACTGGCACTTATTTTTCGAGGGGCACTACAGGCACACCACCAACCACATCATCAACCACACCTCTTCTCCCGCTACAGTGCAACGGGTCCCATATGAAATTTTTTAAAAATTTCATATGGGGCCCGCTGCACTGTAGCGGGAGAGGAGGTGTGGTTGATGGTATGCCTGTATCATTTTTCTTATTTTTCAGAGGAACATCCTGATACATGCTGATAACCTTTTTATATTGTTTACACATTGTTTACCGTGCTCACCACTTTTTGTATGTGAGTTAAGCTTCCAAGGACAAGTTCCATTTCCACCATGATGAAAACCCACCTCTTGTTGACCACCCTTTTTGTCATAAAAATGTACTATGTTGTAGCTTGATCCATTGCCTTTAGTCTATCTACATACTATGTCAGACATGATGTTGGACATGGACATAGTTATTTATGTGAGGTGTCTCTGTTACTTAGCTTGAAATGTGTAAAACCCCGTATTTTGTTAGAAGTATATGTGAACTATTAGTGATAAATAGTTCTATTTGTGGTAAATGACTTGAGGTCATGGATATACTTGGTAACAAGTTTCTAGACATGTATAAGTATGGTTTCATAGAGTTCGTGCATTGGTTTTGGCTGAATAACAAAACATGCACGAATCTGGAAATAAGTGTCTGCTCAGTCGACTTATGAGTCGACTAATGAGTTGACTGATGAGTTGACCTATGAGTCGACTGACGGGCTGATTTCCAGCTTTTCTTTTATTTACGGGTTGGGTTGGTTTTGTTTCGGGTTTGACCGCTTATATAAAATCTCTCCTACCTGAAACCAACCCGAAAACCCATCAGTTATCATAGAAACCCTAGCCTCTCTCTCCCCTCAAAACCCTAGTTCGTTTTTGGTGATTTTTAGGGGATTTTTCGGAGGATTTCAGCGGGATTTGATGAGGTGCAGCATAGGAGATCTTTCCCTCTCGGATTCAGGAGTTGGTTAGCATACCAGAGGCGAGTAACATCTCGCCCAGCCCTACACCCACTGTTTGTATAGTTTTATTTGGTTTTATTTCGGTTTTATTGAGCCTAAATTATTATTTGCGTATAAAATAGATCTTTATAGCATATGATGCGAAAATGAAATGTTTTCAGGTTATAAAAGCTTACAAACGAATTTATAAATTAAGATCTGGATCTGGAATTTGTTTAAACATGATTTTTATTGTGATTTAATGGTTTCAATATATGTTTAAACATGAGGAAATATGTTTAGGGTTTTAATGCAAAATATTACATGCAAATCTTTTGTTTCAGTTGATATACATGTGTTAGAATCCGATATATATTGCTGGACATGATCAAAGAGAACACTAGTTTTATAAATTTCTACAGAAAATTTTTGAAAACAGAAAACTGAGGATTTTTTGCTCAGTCGACCAATGAGTCGACTCATGAGTCGACTAATGAGTCAACCAATGAGTCGACTGATGGGGAAAACTTCAGTTTGTGTTTTGTTAGTCGACCAATGAGTCGACCAATCATAATCGACTCATGGGTCGATTGATGAGGAGATTTTTAGTATTTCTTCAGTTTGGATCAGTTTGAGTTTCCTTTTCAGTTTCACTAAAATTGTATATGTTTGTTTATTGTTGTTGCGTGCTATAATAAGAACGAGAAGTTGCCTCGAATGACGAGTATTAGAAGTTTATTATAACATGTATCATTATATGTGAGATGACATGCGGACACGAGTTTAGGTTTGCGCACCGAGACACGTGAGAAAATAGGGTATGTGCACCTGTTCATATATTTCATCTAGTCCATGTGTTGGACAATTATGATGTGTAGTTCATGTGTTGGACATTTATCACATTCAGTCCATGTGTTGGACAGTTTTCATATGCAGTCCATGTGTTGGACAACCATTACATCAGTTTAGACCTTGAGAGTTTACACTGACACTTACATAGGCTGGACACGACATTTATACGAGTTGTGACACGACACCGTAATTAAGTCTGAGATGAGTTTGCCTTCTTTTATTAATGTTCTTGTATTAGATTTTGGGTTTGGTATTTATGGATGTACAATTTAAGATACAATGTATATACATGAGGGTTTCCTTCTTTGTATTATTTCGCTCGACGTACCTATGCTCGTGTTGTAACTTCCTAAATACTAAAATCCTCTTATACATAAGTACTTATAATCTTAGCTACTTGGTATATGCATAAGGGGTTCCTTATTTGGATTATTTCGTTCGACGTACTTATGCTCACATTGTAATTACCTAAATAGGATTTGTAATTTTATATATATATATATATATATATATATATATATATATATATATATATGTTATAACTGTATTTTCTGTATACAACGAGCCCTTTTCCCTTGGGGTTCGTTGTGATGTTACTCGCTAGCGCTTTGACGCTTGTTGTCCCTCTCCCTTTCAGGTAACAAGCCAGGAGCCCGGAGAGTCGCAGGTTGATGACGATGCACTTTAGCTTCAGCTATTCTATTATAGTTATATTTTTACTTTTGAGCTCCACTATAGGATTTGTTTAGACATTTTGAGAGTTTATTCTAGAAGTTAAAAAGGCTGTGTGCCTTATTTCCTTTTATGCAGACATTTGTATTTAAGACTTATTGAGAAGTTCCAGTTTATTCACTTCAAACATTGACTTGTACTTTAGTATGTTAGATGATGAAGTATTAATTTGATCTCTATTATTTCATCAGTTGACTCTTGTATTTTCTTTTACTTGCTTTTGTACCTACTCCTGTTATTTGACTCTACTAGAGAGATAGTAATTGTGATGGTAAAACATGTTATTGTACGGAGTTGTGCATGGCAGATTTGACATTCTTGGTTTTACCTTGGACTACAGCCTTGTGTGAACCTAGGGGCGTCATAGTTGGTATCAGAGCTCTAGTTCCAGTATCCTTAGGATCATCCTATGTCGAGTCGTGGAGCTAGGATATAGTTTCTTAGGATTCATGTATAGAGTCCGTAAGAATTCTCTAGTATGAGTGAGGAATATATATGCGTATATCTCAAATTTTTTGGATATTTTTTTTATGATAACTATTTTGGAGTAAACTTAAAGTATTTGGGTGAATACTAAATTGTTGTGAAAATCATATTGTGATATGATACGTATGTGTATATGTTTATTTGGACTCATAAACTATTGTTTTCTTATGATCAGAGAGAGATGGCAGGACGTGGTAGACCTCGTACTCGGAGAGCTGGACAGGCAGAGTCACAGCAGGCTCCACCTGAGCCACAACAAGGTCAACCCGATCCACAACAGGCACCACCTGAGCCGCAGCTGGCTTCCCAGTATCTTATTGATCTCATGGCTCCTATCATAGCTAGGAAGACAGCAATTGAGGAGCTTGTGACGAGTCATATTACGCCACCGACACCACCACCACCAGATCAGCCGCAGGGGATACCCGCAGTTCCTATCAGTGAGAGACCCCCCAGAGGCCGCACCTACAGTTATTCCATCAGCAGTCCCAGATAGAGCAGCAGAGTAGGAGGCTTGGCTCCGTATGGTTGAGAGGTATCAAAAGATGAGAGCACCGGAGTTTCAGGGGTCAGCAGATCCTCTTGCAGCCCATAAGTGGAAGGAGGATGTGAGTAACATCCTAGATATACTTAATGTGGATTTGATCCAGAAGCAGCGATTGGCATCCTACAGTCTGAAGGGAGACGTCGGGAGATGGTATAGGCTTCAGTTCACCCCAAAGCACCGGATGACCCTCACGTGGGAGGACTTTGTTTATTTCTTCGATGGGTAGTATATTTCTTCTGTAGCACGGACTGGGAAGGAGCTTGAGTTGTCCCGACTGACTCAGGGGGATATGACAGTGACAGATTTTGAGAGCAGATTTATGGAGTTGCTGCACTTCATGGGCATGTGGCAGACAGGGGAGCATCTGGCTCATATGTTCTTAGCAGGACTCCACCCTAATCTCCGTCGTCACCTCATCTCGAAGAAGTTCTATTCAGTTCGAGAGATAGCAGAAGCCACCACCTCACAGGAGATTGAGATTACCATGTTCCAGAAGGATAAAGAAGGGAAGCCTAAGGCAGAGGATAAGGGGAAGAACAAGAGATATTTTTCTGGATCCCAGCAGCAGTAGCAAGGTCCTCATAAGAAGGGACCTCAGCATGATCAGAGAGCGCATCAGTAGCGCAAGTTCCAGGGAGTTTTCTATAACTACCGCAAGGTCGGGCATAAGGCATCGGAGTGTCGCAGCACACCAGCAGGAGCTCAGCAGGGCAAGGGCCCGAACCAGCAGCAGCAACGATAGCAGGGTAGAGTTCAGGGCCAGCAGGCGAGACTTGAGGCACCGCTAGCAGCACAAAAGACTGAGGGACAGATTCGGGCGGTTCAGGAGGTTCCTCAGGGGCAGATAGTACCGTATTCTCCAGCACTAGTAGCAGAGCAGTCTCCGGCCACAGGCAGAGTATATGCTGTAGTACCACGTGATCATGGAGCTAGCGGAGCAGTAGTGGAGGGTACGTTTCTTGTGAATTCTTTTCCCGCCCATATTCTCTTCGATTCGGGAGCTTCGCATTCCTTTATTTCGTATGATTTTATGTCTAGACTCCAGCTCGTAGCTCAGCCATTAGACACTCCTTTATCAGTTTCCACCCATTTAGGTGAGATATCGCTTCTGGAGAGCGTTTGTAGGAGGTGTACTATCAGTTTAGACGAGTCAGAGTTTGTTGTCGATTTGATAGTGTTGCATATGTCCGAGTTCGATATCATCCTTGGTATGAATTGGTTGTCTTCCTACCATGTTAGTATTGACTGCTTTGCGAAGACAGTCAATTTGCGGGCGTCCGATGGGTCCGAGATGATTGTGGCAACCTCTCAGGGTAATCGTTTTGTAGAGTTATTTCTGGCGTACATCGAGGAGGTGATGTGACGGGATCAGGATGTTGATTTATTGGAGACTAGAGTTGTCTCAGAGTATCAGGATGTCTTTCAGGACATACCTGTGTTACCTCCTGTGAGAGAGGTCGAGTTTTATATTGAGTTGTAGCCGGGCACAGCCCCAATATCCCGCGCACCCTATCGCATGGCACCAGCTAAGATGAGGGAGCTTCAGACCCAGTTGGACGAGTTATTAGCTCAGGGTTTTATTCGTCGGAGTCATTCTCCATGGGACGCACCGGTCCTCTTCGTGAAGAAGAAGGACGGTAGTACGAGGTTGTGCATTGATTATAGGGAGTTGAACAAGGTCACTATCCGAAATATGTACCCATTACCTAGGATTGATGACTTGATCGACCAGTTGCAGGGAGCGCAGTTCTTCACGAAGATTGATCTTCGTTCTGGTTATCATCAGTTACGGGTTCGGGAGATGGATATCCCCAAGACCGCTTTTCTTACTCGATATGGATCTTTTGAGTTCATGGTCATGCCATTCGGACTGACCAATGCACCCGTGGTATTCATGGACTTAATGAACCAGGTTTTTCGTCCCTTCTTAGATCAGTTCGTGATTGTTTTTATCGACAACATCCCCATTTATTCGAGATCGGAGGCAGACCACGAGGAGCACCTACGATTAGCTTTGAGGACTCTGCAGGAGTATCAGTTATATGCCAAGTTCAACAAGTATGAATTTTGGCTTTCAGAAGTCAGATTTCTCGGCCACGTCATCAGTAGAGAGGGCATAGCAGTGAACCCGGCTAAGGTTACAATAGTTCTTGATTACGAACCGCCAAAGACGATGACAGAGATTCGTAGCTTCTTGGGCTTAGCCGGTTATTACAGGAAGTTCATCCAGGACTTCTCAAAGATTTCGACTCCACTTACGCGTATTACGAAAAAGAGCGTACAGTTCATTTGGAGTGCGGAGTGCCAAAAGGCCTTTGATATCTTAAAGACTAAGTTGACTTCAGTACCAGTTTTGACTATTCCGAGTAGCGACAGGACGTTCGTCGTCTACACAGATGCATCGTTGGTAGGATTAGGAGGTGTATTGATGCAGGCTCAGAGGGTAGTAGCATATATCTCATGACAGTTGAGGGTGCATGAGCAGAACTGTCCCACTCATGACTTGGAGTTAGCAGCAGTAGTATTTGCATTAAGGTCATGGAGACACTACTTGTATGGAGTGCAGTTTGAGCTGTTCACAGACCACCAGAGTCTGAAGTATCTTTTCTCTCAGAAGGAACTCAACCATAGACAGAGGAGATGGATTGAGTTTATCAAGGACTACGAGTTCGCGATTCAGTATCACCCGGTGAAAGCGAATGTCGTAGCAGATGCTTTGAGTAGGAAGCGTCGACATCGGGTTTCGGCTTTGAGGTGTTCATTGTATAGAGATCTTCTTACTCTTAGCCAGTTTGATTTCAGACCCGAGATCGGTGGATCCAGTGTATTTTTGGGAGCAGTGTTAGTTCAGCCCTCTTGGAGTACCAGAGTAGTCAGAGCTCAGCTGGAAGACTCTTAGATTCAAATCCGAAAGGAGGAGATTTCTAAAGAGCCTAAGGCTGATTGGACCATTGGAGCAGATGGAGGTCTACGGATGAAGGGTAGGCTGGTTATGCTATCCAGTGCCGAGTTGAAGAGAGAGTTATTTGATGAGGCATATCGTACTAGGTACACAGTACATCCTGGGACCACTAAGATGTACAAGGACTTGAAAAGACACTTCTGGTGAAGTGGCATGCGTAGAGAGATTGCAGAATATGTGGCTAAGTGTTTTACCTGTCAGCAGGTGAAGGCAGAGGATCAGAGGCCAGCAGAAATACTTCAGCCTTTACCCATCCCAGAGTGAAAATGGGTGGATATTTCTATGGACTTCTTTATAGGGTTGCCGAAGTCGAAGAAGGGGAATGATTCTGTTTGGGTGATAGTAGACCGGTTGACGAAGTCAGCACATTTTATTCCAGTGAGGACTACTTATACCGCCAAGGCATATGCGAGGATATTTATTCGGGAGATAGTTCGGCTTCATGGAGTTCCAGACACGATCGTGTCGGATCGAGGTTCAGTGTTCACTTCATATTTTTGGAGGAGTTTTCAGGATTCGTTCGGCAGCAGACTATCTTACAATAGTGTTTTTCACCCATAGACAGATGAACAGACGGACAGACGGAGAGAGTGAATCAGGTGTTGGAAGACATGTTGTGGGCTTGTGTCATTGATTTTCAGGGCAGCTGGGAGGAGCATATTCCACTGATAGAGTTCGCTTATAACAATAGTTATCAAGCGACGATCGATATAGCCCTATATGAGGCATTGTACGGGAGACCTTGTAGATCATCGATATATTGGGCAGAGCTAGAGGATAGCTTAATGCTTGGACCAGATCTAGTGAGACAGACTACTGAGAAGGTAGCATTGATCAGAGAGAGGATTTTAGCCGCCCAGAGTCGGCAGAAGAGCTATGCAGATAAGAGACGATGACCCTTGGAGTTTTAGGTTGGAGATGCAGTTATACTGAAGGTATTGCCTATGAAAGGCGTTCAGCGATTCAGGAGGCAGGGAAAGCTTGCACCGAGGTATATTGGACCCTTCCGGATTTTAGAGTGCATTGGAGCTGTGTCATACAGACTAGATCTTCCAGCATCATGTCTAGTATACACAATGTATTTCATGTTTCTATGCTCAAGAAGCACTTGCATGATGAGGAGCAGCAGAGAGTATTGGATGCACCTGAGATTGAGCTTCAGGATGATTTATCTACTATTGAGATTCCAGTTGCTATACTTTTCAGAGAGGACAGGAGGCTTAGAAATAAGGTAATTCCTTTGGTGAAAGTCCAGTGGAACTGAAGAGGCGTTGAGAAGATTTTTTGGGAGCGCTAGGAGGACATGCGTCACGACTACCCATATATGTTTGAGCAGGTAAAATAAATTTGTGTATGACTTATATATAATTTATGATTGCATGTATGACGATGTTTATACTTAACACTAAAATGAGAGTATTATCACTTATCTCCTAATTACATGGAACATATGGTATATATATGAGGGGTTCCTTGTTTGGATTTTTTGCTCGATGTACTTGTTCCTTTTAGTTAGGGGTTAAGTGGGAATGTTTACGTTTTAGATGGTTAAGTGTAGACATCAGAGATAATTTTCGGGAGTGCGAATATTTATGACGCGCGACTTCCTGTACCTATTGAGAAAGCGGATTGATTTATGTATGTGACTATATGTGTAGTTATATTTAGATTTAACGCCAGAATGAGGATATTTACCCTTAATTCCTAATCTCATGGAACAAATGGTATATATATGGGGGGTTCCTTGTTTGGATTTTTCGCCCGACAGACTAGTTCCATTTGATTAATGGTTGAGTAGGAATATGGTTATTCTAGATTGTCAAATATAAATATCGCTATTTGCCTATCTAGAGTAATGTATTGATTTGATTATGATTTCCAAATTTTGAGGACGAAATTCTTTTAAGGGGAAAGAATGTAAAACCCCGTATTTTGTTAGAAGTATATGTGAACTATTAGTGATAAATAGTTCTATTTGTGGTAAATGACTTGAGGTCATGGATATACTTGGTAACAAGTTTCTAGACATGTATAAGTGTGGTTTCATAGAGTTCGTGCATTGGTTTTGGCTGAATAACAAAACATGCACGAATCTGGAAATAAGTGTCTGCTCAGTCGACTCATGAGTCGACTCATGAGTCGACTAATGAGTCGACTGATGAGTCGACCTATGAGTCGACTGACGAACTGATTTTTAGCTTTTCTTTTGTTTGCGGGTTGGGTTGGTTTTGTTTCGGGTTTGACTGCTTATATAAAGTCTCTCCTACCCGAAACCAACCCGGAAACCCATCAGTTATCAGAGCAACCCTAGTCTCTCTCCCCTCAAAACCCTAGTTCGTTTTTGGCGATTTTTAGGGGATTTTTCGGAGGATTTCAGCGGGATTTGATGAGGTGCAGCATAGGAGACCTTTCTCTCTCAGGTTCAGGAGTTGATCAGCATACCAGAGGCGAGTATTATCTCGCCCAGCCCTATACCCACTGTTTGTATAGTTTTATTTGGTTTTATTTCGGTTTTATTGAGCCTAAATTACTATTTGCGTATAAAAATAGATCTTTATACATATGATACGAAAATCAAATGTTTTCAGGTTATAAAAGCTCACAAACGAATTCATAAATTAAGATCCAGATCTGGAATTTGTTTAAACATGATTTTTATTGTGATTTAATGGTTTTAATACGTTTTTAAACATGAGGAAATATGTTTAGGGTTTTAATACAAAATATTACATGCAAATCTTTTGTTTCTGTTGATATACATGTGTTAGAATCAGATATATATTACTGGACATGATCAAAGAGAACACTAGTTTTATAAATTTCTGCAGAAAATTTTTGAAAACAGAAAACTGAGGATTTTCTGCTCAGTCGACCAATGAGTCGACTCATGAGTCGACTAATGAGTCGACCAATGAGTCGACTGATGGGGAAAACTTCAGTTTGTGTTTTGTTGGTCGACCAATGAGTCGACCAATCATAGTTGACTCATGGGTCGACTGATGAGGATATTTTCAGTATTTCTTTAGTTTGGATCTGTTTGAGTTTCCTTTTCAGTTTCACTGAAACTGTATATATTTGTTTATTGTTATTGCGTGCTATAATATGAACGAGAAGTCGCCTCGAATGATGAGTATTAGAAGTTTATTATAATATGTATCATTATATGTGAGATGAAATGCGGACATGAGTTTAGGTTTGCGCACCGAGACACGTGAGAAAATAAGGTATGTGCACCTGTTCAGATATTTCATCTAGTCCATGTGTTGGGCAATTATGATGTATAGTTCATGTGTTGGACATTTATCATATTCAGTCCATGTGTTGGACAGTTTTCATATGCAGTCCATGTGTTGGGCAACCATTACATCAGTTTAGACCTTGAGAGTTTACACTGACACGTACATAGTCAGGACACGACATTTATACGAGTTGTGATTGTTCGCGTGGAAAATTATGTTCTTCTTCATTGATGATTTCATTACAACTTTGATAACAACTTTATGCGTTTACAAAGATCCGGTCTTTTTATAAGAGCCGGTTACAATGAAAATCAAAATAAAGAAATAAAACTTACAATTCTCTCTGAACAAATCACGAGTTTCCTGTTTTACGGTCCCTCGCTTGCGTGGGTTGTTTGCCTGTGCCGGGGTTGATTACCGTGGACCACCGCGCAATCTCGATCCGAACAGATCTACGTGGTATGACGGGTATTATCCCACCAAGGAGATAATAGCCGGGAGGGATCGTTTCACCAAGGAAACGCTCGCTCAAATCTCGGGATCTAAGAACCAAGCTTAGATCCGGAGTAGAATGACGTAGATCTGAGTATCCGAGTCTTCAAGCCTTCACAATTCCGAGTTGAGGTCACAATCCGGCAGAGTTTCGGCTCTTCAGAAGTTTCAGAAAAAGTCCCCTCAAATGAACAACCACCCCCCCTATTTATAGCCTCTCTTCACTGTGCATTCGTGCACAAGAGAGAGGGGGGGGGGGGGAGTCGGGCCACCTCAGGGTGGCTCGGCTTGGGCCGAGCCACCCCGGGTTGGCTCGGTTTAG
>BQKN01063136.1:15321-32565 GCA_022839385.1 Asparagus kiusianus
GGGTTGGCTCGGTTTAGGCCGAGTCCCCGGGTGTATTCCGTTTTGTCGTTTTCCGGTATTTTCCATCTTTCGGTTCTTCGTTTGATTTGTCCGGACTTTGATTTGATAGCCCAGGTCTTTATTTGGCAGTATTCCCGCCTCGGTGTTTGAGTTTAAGTCCGTTTTGTTGTTGGACGACTCGTTAACTTTCCGAACCGTTGGTTTGGTTCCACACGCGAACGTATTCCGTTGCTTGCGTGCCTCATCGCCTCGTCGCTCGAACGTCCGTTGATTTGTCGAATCATCGTGCCGAGCCATGTTAAGGGACCTATAGGCAATTTTATACGCCTACAGTGACACGACACCGTAATTATGTCTGAGATGAGTTTGCCTTCTTTTATTAATGTTTCTTGTGATTTTGGGTTTGGTATTTAGGGATGTACAATTTGAGATATAAGGTATATACATGAGGGTTTCCTTGTTTGGATTATTTCGCTCGACGTACCTATGCTCGTGTTGTAACTTCCTAAATACTAAAATCCTCTTATACATAGGTACTTACAATCTGAGCTACATGGTATATACATGAGGGTTTCCTTATTTGGATTATTTCGCTCGACGTACTTATGCTCACATTGTAATTACCTAAATAGGATTTGTGATTATATATATATATATATATATATATATATATATATATGTTATAACTGTATTTTCTGTATACAACGAGCCCTTTTCCCTTGGGGTTGGTTGTGATGTTACTCGCTAGCGCTTTGACGCTTATTGTCCCTCTCCCTTTCAGGTAACGAGCCAGGAGCCCGGAGAGTCGCAGGTTGATGGCGATGCACTTTAGCTCCAACTATTCTATTATAGTTATATTTTACTTTTGAGCTCCACTATAGGATTTGTTTAGATATTTTGAGAATTTATTCTAGAAGTTGTAAAGGCTGTGTGCCTTATTTCCTTTTATGCAGACATTTATATTTGAGACTTGTTGAGAAGTTCCAGTTTATTCACTTCAAACATTGACTTGTACTTTAGTATGTTAGATGATGAAGTATTAATTTGATCTCTATTATTTTATCAGTTGACTCTTGTATTTTCTTTTACTTGCTTTTGTACCTACTCCTGTTATTTGACTCTACTAGATAGATAGTAATTGTGATGGTGAAACATGTTATTACACGGAGTGGTGCATGGCAGATTTGACATTCTTGGTTTCACCTTGGATTGCAGCCTTGTGTGAACCCAGGGGCGTCAAAATGTTATGGAGAAGCATTAAGGAATTTCACTCATCTTCTAAAATGTCTCAACCTTTTGCGTCATTTTTCTAGTCACTTTGAGGATCCTCCCTAACTATTTGAACTTCTTTGGTATCATCGGTTTGATGGAAAGGAATTCTGCAACTTTTGCCCTGACAAAGATCACAAGAAGTTTGCTTCTCTTATTAAACGTTCTCGTGTTTGATCAAGAAAAATTTACCTATTTTTGGAGTTCTCTTACCTATTATGTTGCTTTCATATTTATTAGAGCTATCACTCTTGTTGACTCATGGTCTAAAATTAAAGAAAAAACAAGAAGAGGAAGATGATGGAGAGAGGACAGAAGATGTCTATGGAAGTTCGTATTCACATGTCTTCAAGAGTGTTTAGACAAAACCCAGGGCCCAATAGAGCATGGTCCCAGCGAATAGTAGAATAAAAGTAATAAAATGAACATACATATTTATGTGGAAAACCCTCTAAATGAATTTGGGATAAAAATCACGGGCAAATATAGATGAATTCACTACGAGAAAAAAGTTTAGAATTATTATCTCTCTTTATAAGGAGAAACTCTCTATTTTTCTCTCTCACTCTTTTATATGCGGAGTTGTTGTTTCTGGGATGGACTTTTCTAAAGAGTTTTCGGCCTATTTATAGCAACCAGGAAAATACTATTCACAAATTTTTAATAATTTTTTCCTTTCGGTGCAATTAATTTGGGGGCCCGCTACCTTTTTGTTTTTTCATAACTATGGCTGTCAATAATTACGGGTGCCAATCTCTCACTTAAAGGTTTGATTGGGTATCAATCATATATTTACACCACTCTTTTTATCATATCATCTTCATGTTGCTCACACCCCGGACAAACCATAAGAGGATCGGTACAAAATAAATTTGTCAGTATTGACTATTTTTGTTAAAAAATCTGCTAGGTTGTATTTAGTATGAGTTTTTTTGCATATACATTGTTCCTATTTCCACTTTCTCAAAAACGAAGTGGTACTGAACTCGAATGTGTTTTGTCTTTGAATGAAATGATGGATTTCTTGTCAAATGTAAAGCACTTTGGCTGTCACAAAATAGAGAAATCTTCTTTTATTCATGATCGGGTTCCTCTAGTATCATTCTCAACCATTTTACCTTTTTACTAGCTTGTGTAGCTTTTACATATTCAGCTTCTTTTGTTGATGTAGCCATAACTAACTGTAATTTTGAAACCTAGCTTATCCAATAAGTGCAAACACACAGCCTGTGGTAAATTTGCTATTATCACGATCGCCTACATAATCAAAATCAACATATTCATTGATAATAAAATATAATCTCAAATAACATAATGCAACATTTGGGGTTCCTTTAATGTATCTTAGGACCCTCTTTACGGCATTCCAATGTTCTTTACCAGGATTCCCACTAGTGATGCATACGGTAGTCGAGACATCTCCATCCTCTCTTCTTCACTGCTAGGACTCATACTGGAGGATAACTTAAAATTAATAGAAAGTGGAGTAGAAATTGACTTACAATCTTGTATGTTAAAACGCTGAAAGATTTTCTTCAAATAATTCTTCTGAGAAAGTCAAATCTTCTTATTAATTTTGTCTCAATAAATTTGCATCCCTCGAATCTTGTTTTCATATCCTAAATCTTTTATTTTAATTTTTTTAGCTAACTGTGCATTTAATTCTTTAATACGATCTATGTTGGGGCCTACAACCAACATATGTCGTCAACATATAACAATAAAATAACAAAGTTATTTTTACCAAACCTTTTAAAATATACACAAGGGTCTGAATTAAGTTTGTTATATCCAAAGCTCATGATAAATGAATCAAATCTCTTATAATAACACCTCGGTGCCTACTTTATACCATACAAAGATTGTTCAATCTGCAAACTACGTTCTCGTTTCCTTTTTCTTTGAAACCTTCTACTTGGAGCATGTAAATTTCTTCTTCAAGATCTCCATGAAGAAATGTTATTTTCACATCTAGCTGCTCTAGATGTAAGTCAAATATAACGCTCATAGCTAGGACTATTCGGACTGTTGTAAGTCGAACTACATGAGAAAATATTTCATTAAAGTCAATACCTTCTTTCTGAGCATATCCTTTTATTACGAATATAGCAAGATATCGCTCCACTTGATCATCTCTATTTCGCTTGATCTTGTAGACATATTTATTTCCAATAGCCTTCCTTTCTTGTGGTAGTGACACAAGTATGCAAGTTTTATTCTTATGGAGAGCTTTAATTTTTTCCTGCTTTGCTGTCATCCACAAATATGCATCTGTGTTGTTTATAGCTTCATGGAAAGTTGATGGCTCTCCATCCTCTATTAGAAGACAATATGCAACATTACTCTCTGTAATATACTTTGAGTGCCAAGTCAATGGTCTTCTCTCACGAGTTGACCTTCGAATTTCTGGAGTCTCAAACTCGACTAATTCTTGTACATCATGCTCTAGTGTTGCTTCAGAAGAATTTGAGTCATTTTCTACCTGAACAACTATAGTCTCTGAGTTCTTTCTTGAATAGTTTTCTTTCTCTTCACTTTATAGTTGGTTCTCTAAAAAGAAAACATCTCTGCTAACGATAACCTTATAGGTAGTAGGATCCCACAAACGATCCCACAAATAATACCCCTTTACTCCATCAGCATGCCCTAAGAATATGTATTTTCTAGATTTTAAATCGAGCTTTGTAATTTCTTGGGCATTGTACATTACGTACACTGAACTTCCAAATATATGGAGGTTGGAATAATCAGCTGGTTTGCCGGTCCATATCTCCATCGGTGTCTTTAATTGTATTACGGTTGATAGAGACCAATTCACCACATAACATGTGGCTTTACTGCTTCCGCCCAAAAGGTTTTATCCAGATTTTTGGTTACCGACATTGCTCTTATTCTTTCCACCAGAGTTCTGTTCATCCGCTCTGTTACTCCATTTGTTGAGGAGTATAAGCAGTATTGAATAACATTTTGATTCCTTATTGCTTACAGAATGTAAAAAATTCACCATCTGTGTATTCTCTGTAGGCATAAAAAATTATCTATAGATTGCCAAGAAGCTCAAAACTGACAAAAACATTAATATCTCTCAAACTGGAGGCAATTTAGCAAAATAGATGGTGGCAAACCAAATTTTTGTGGGTTTTGTTAGCTATTTCTTGTCAAGATAGGTGATTTTCATATATAATTCGTTCAATTCTGACTTACGGTTTGAAAGTTATGACCTGTTCTTCGCAGCACGTTCTGAAGTCCGTCTAAACTGGTCGAACCTCGCCTGGACTATTGGACCAAGCCTATAGGTTCTCGTAAGACCTAGCTCAAGAAAAAGATAAGGTGATGAATGTCATTACCCGAGTCAGAGAGAATCATTCAAATACAAAGCGATGAAGCGACGAAGCAACAACGAGATTTAGAATACATGGGTCGAGAAGAAAATGGATATATGAATATGAAGAACTAAAATTTCAACCATGATGCAATTTGAATCCGAAGAATATCAAAAGACAAAAATTGTAGGTCTCTTCGTTAGCTTTCTAACGTATCTTGAATCACTTTATTCTGAGGTCGGATGATAAAATTAAAGCTAAAACCAGAAAGTCAGAAAATCGCAGTCACCTCGAAGTGACTCGAAAATTCCGAGTCACCTCAATGTGACTCAGAAATTTTGAGTCACATTGAGGTGACTCCGAATATTGACGAGACACATTAAGGTGACTCGCATAGTGAAGTTCCCAACAACGTGTTTTTGTATGATTTTCTCGGGGTTTGTTTGATCTACTACCTCCCTAAGTGCCTTGGGATTATCTCTAAACATGATTAAGTCATTATTAACTAAAAATAAGATCAAATCATAAATTCTTATCCAAAAGCACAACATCCGAAGCCTATAAATACACCCCTAGGACCCCTATGCACGAGAGATCGAAAATTTGGAGCTTTAAGGGGAGGTACCGACGTTGTGAGAACAAAATCCACGAATTTAAGAGAGAGGCTAGTGAGATCTCGGCGAACTTCAGCATAAAGAGGAAGATTTCAAGAGATCTGAAGCCCCTTTTTATCCTTCCCTTGAGATCAAAACTTGTTTTGATCTTGAGAAGACTAATAATCTTACTTGATTGAGATTATTTACTTCAGTTCTAAGTTTCCTCGATTGAAACAATGAACACCGAGCCTTCGTGTGCATCAATCCGGATCTATAATTTGGCGGTCCACGGATTAAAGCATCCCCAGTACAGGTAAAGATCTCACACAAGCAGCGACCGATAAACGGTCCTGCGTATGTTTCTAGGAGATCATCCTTTTATTTCTTTTGTATAAGAAACGTCTTATAAAAAGGCTCCTTCTTTTGAACTAATTGTAAACGATAAACGTTGTAAACGAGTTCTGTAATGAAATTGATTTTCGACACAAACATGCTGGTGACCATAGTGGGAGCCAATAGTCTCGCTGCCGAGACTGTCGTGTCGTAACCGAAGATTAATATCTCGGTTGATTCAGCGGTCGAGTACGAGTTCGACGAAGTTAAGTTCAAGGAATATTTCTCCTCATCTTCATCAAAATCCTCCTCTCCCTGCAAGTGTGGAAAGATCTCGTCTTTGAAGAAGGTGTATTCACCAATGAAGGCTACAAGTGACTCCGCTCGCCATAACTCCTCTTCAGCCAAGGAGTTGTTCAACCAAAGTACGCCAACTCTGACAAAGAGGGTTCGTCAGAGGCGACGCCAACGCCAAGCTCATCAAATCGGCAAGGCCTTGGAACAAGTCGATGAGATTTATTATTATGCAGACTTGGAGTCTAGGAAGTGTCAAATAATCCTGCTACCTCAATTGCAATTTGATATCTCTCCCTCCAAACCATCAACGGAAGAATGAATTCTCATCAAAAAGACTTGTTCAACCTTGAAAGAGCACATTCAGAATCATCGCGCATGTGTTGCACGCACACGTGCCCTTGTATGAAAGGCACAAGACATGAAAAAGAAGGAAATGACCAAAGAATCTCCAAAGTCCTGCAAAGTCTGGGTGCCAAAATTGAAGACTGCGCTAAAATCAAGTAAAATGACTGCGTCGACGTCAAGGGACACCCCCACAACTGTTTTCTCGCATCCGTCGATGTCTGCTCCTATCCCAGTCTCTCCCTTACTTCCAGTGATGCCCCACGATAGTATTGATCTATCAAAATTCAAAGTAACAATGATAGATTGACTTAGTTCTCTACACAAGGATCGAGGCAAAGCTCCGATAAAAGAACACAAAGCTCCAGTGATTAAAACCCGAGCAATTCCTCAGATTGGGGGTCGTACAAGCACTCCCGTCAAGCCGAATGCCACTCAAAGGTGTCTCGCCGCTTCCAAACAAACCGGAACACCTCAATGTAGTTGTTCGTGCGACGTGCACAAAAGAAGCAAGGAAGCCTCCCCTTCCAGGAGAATTCCTGTCACTTCTTGCCTAAGGGTTTGTGTCGAAGTCTAGGAGCCTATTAAGGCTCCACACCTGCCAGGAGGTGGTTTCAAACGTGTGACTCCTGAGAGTGCCAATAAGGCTGTACATTCCTGAAAGAATACATGTCCGTCAAAAGATGACGTTGTACCTGGGAAATCACACTAACAAGCGATGGAGTACTCTGATCATCATGCCGACGAGTTGTGCCATCAGGCTTTGGGGTGCGAACAAATCTCAGAATAGAATTGTCCGAAAACGAGTTCTCATTGTCCATGAGAGAGACTTATTAGGATAGTATTATCAAAATATAGCTGCCCTAGGACCATTTCATAAAGAGTCTCAATATTTGAGAAACTTACAACTAAAGCATCAAAGCTCAGATCAAAACGCTTCCACAAGAGAAAATCCACCATCCAAGATAATAAATTCCCTGAAGTCACCATCAGTATGACTGACAAAGAAAAGTCTGTGATTGCTTCAAATGGCTCTAATCTCGACTTTTCTCCGGGAAGAAAAGTCGATTCAGGAATAGCCCAACAAATGTTTCGGCTTCAATTGGGAGCCACTAGAATTCAAGAAGGACTATCCTAGGACGATGAGCCTTCAGACACTTGCTCTGCAATCGCTTCGGACGACACAGTGTCCAACATAAGGGAAGCCATGGAGGCATTAACAATCACTCCCGATCAATTAGCTCAGATAATTCAAGAAGCTCTATTCGAGCAAAAAGAAGAACTCAAAGCTAAGACGAAGGCAGAGATGGAGTTGGCTATGCAACAAATGAGAGAATTGTACATTCAACAACATCAATTAGTCGAGTCCAAGCAACGAGCTAAAGCTAGTCACCGCAATGACACAGTGGTTCAAGCCAATGTCGTCGACAGCGAACCAGATGTGGACGAACATTTCTTTACTGACACTTCCCCCAAAGATAAAAACACTAGGGGTTGTCCAACGCATTCTCCTCAACCCCCTTTGAAGGAAGATGTAGACGAGGACAAGAAGATGAAAGAACTCGAGAGTAAGGTTAATGCCTTAGTGTCTTCTCAAGAAGTGAAGAAGACGGACATTCTGTGCTCGTATCCAAGGGAGTGGGATGTGATTCCGTACCCGTCAAAGTTCAATTTGATTAACTTCATGCCATTTAACGGGAGAGGATCACCAACCCAACACTTGGTTTAATTCAAATCCCATTTGGGCATAATCTCTAGGAATGAACCCTTGATGATTTGGTCATTCGTAGGCACCCTTCGCGGGGCCACCTTTAATTGATATCGACGTCTCAAGCCATAAAGCATTAACTGCTGGGACTACATGGAGAATCTATTCCTCAACCACTTCTTTGATGACGACACTAAAGTGTCGATCGAAACTCTTCTAGAAAAGAAGAAAAAGGATGGGGAGACGGTTAATAATTTCATTAAATGCTTTCGTAACCAGATGATGAACTGCCAGGATCCAGTCATGGAGAAATTCATACTCCAGACCTGTTATAACAATCTTTCCCTGGACGTATTGGAGGTCATAGAAGTTGTACATTCAACCACGTAAAAAGAGTTAAAACTACACGGTCAACTGGTCGAATGCTTTCTCAAAAGAAAAAAGGTTGAGAAAAGCCAATCGACAATTAAGGCACCTGTAACTAATCCTAGATCCCAGCAGGAGTATTCTTTCGAAGATGATGAAGTTCCAACCATCTTTGAGTACCTCCTCGCCAACAACAAAATTAAGCTGTCATCAATTACAATCTAGAGGAAGCAAATAAGACCTCAGATCCAAAGTATTGTGCGTATCACAGGGGGTCCATCATCCAACCAAGACTTGTTTTACTCTGAAGAACAACATTCAAGCCTTGGTTGATATCGGTGTCATAACGACAAAACAAGCCAAATGAGAACAGTGAAGATTCCGATGAGTATACGAGTATAAACTATTTATCTCTTTCCTCCGATAGGTATATGAGGTTAAACTGATTCCTGAGACTCCAAAGAGTATACGAGTATAAACTGCTTCTCTATAGACTCCAATAAGTATAAGAGTATAACTGCTTCTCCTTTTCCTTCGACAGGTATAAGAGGTTAAACTGTTTCCCTTATTTCCAACAACGGGAAGTTCCTGGAGAATATTACTCTTAATATTCTTAAGGATAACCCAACAATGTAATCGAATACAATTGGATTCAGGTTCACCAAGGAATTGGGGTAGAATACCTCAATATATTCCAATGAGAAGTTCCTGGATAATACTACACATGGTATTCTTAAGGATAACCAAAAACCAATTGATTATTCAAGGTGAAAGCCAACCATCGGAATAATTTATTCTTAATCATGATAAAAATGATTAAGAATCTCTCACTGTGGCTATTTAATGATTTTTAAGAGGATTAAAACCCTCCAACTGTGACTTTCGAAACACTCTTTCGTTGAGATGAGATCCAACGACTGCATATGGTCAATCTTTCTACATGAAACTCCCACTGTGGAGTGCTTGATGATTCACGGTCCTCCACCATAAAATCCCTCACTGATTAAATTAATTGACGGTGGGTCCACCAAAATTCTTCATGGTTAAATCTATTCAAACTCCTCTTTGGTCAAACCTTTAAACAGTTTGGGCCAAAGTCAAAATCCCTTCTCTATTCCTTCCATGAATGAGAGGCCCACACTTAAATTGAACGATCAACCTTTAAACAGTTAGGTCATCTCAAACTCTTAATTGGTCGAACCTTTAAACAGTTAGGATCAAAACCGGATTTTTTTTCGATAAAAGAGAGTCTTTCACCCACATCAGGTGATCAAACCTTCCTACAGTTAGAGTCGTTTCAAAATTCCTGCTTGGTCAAACTGTTTGTTAGGAAAATTGAAAGAATAAAATAGAGAATTGAATTTGTATTATTCTCCCTAATAGACTCAGAAAAAGAATGAGTTATAATTCTCTCAATGCAATCCCTCTCTAATAAACTTAGATAAAAAATTATAATTTTCTCAATCGGTTCCTGATTTACAAAAGAGAGAAAGATCGACGGAGACCCTTCCCTTTGTTAACCTGGGTTCTTCTTGGTGTCAATGGAATACCTCCCTCGAATGCTTGTGTTGAGTTTGCTTTTCATTAACGATCCGAAGCTTCACCTCATTGAATGTTGTCATCGCCTCTTAACTTGAAGTCTTGGATAAACTTGCGTGGTAAGTTTGAAACTCTTATTGAGTTAGGGAACTCTGAGCGAGTTATAACTCTATAGAAGAGTTGATTGATTTAATCGAAAATCGGTTTGTAAGCCAAGGTTAATAAAAGCTCCAAGAATAACTCCTAGGGTTTGAAGATCGCTGAGATCCTTCTTCTGCCAAGAAGCCTTGTGTCGATCTCCAAAAGATTGATCCGAAAAGATCCTAAACTCAGTTGAGTTTCTGATATTTATAGAGGGAATTTGGATGTAACCGCCCCTTAATCTGCTCCTTAAAGGGGGTTTATGAGGTGTAACTGCTCCCTTAAATCTCTCCTTAATGAGAGTTTATACGATGTAACCTCCCCCATTAAGTGGAACAATGGTTTTGAAACCATTCAAGTTCTATTTGAACTAGTCAAACACAAGAATTGTGTATGGGCACGAATTCTGCGTTTTGGACCTAGGACGCAGAGTTGGGCTCTGCGTTTGAGCCTAAAAATGTAGCAATGAGCTCTGCGTTTTAAGTCTGGAACGCATCCACTAACTCTGCGTTTTGAGTCTGAAAACGCAGCAATGAAAGTTGCGTTTGGATCTAGAACACATCGATGAACTTTGCATTTTGGGTTGAAAACACAGCAATGAAAGTTGCATTTGGATCTAAAATACAACGATGAACCCTGTGTTTTAGGCTAAAAATGCAATAATAAGCTCTGTGTTTAGGTTGAAAACGCAGCTATAAGCTCTGTGTTTGGATCAAAAGAGATCATTGACTTATAATCTCTTTTGTCAGAGTGTTGCGAAGTTCATCATTTTGTAATCTTCGCTCTAGCTCCTTTAAATGTGGGAATCATCAGATTGTAATTCCGCTATGAAGGCTATTGATCAGAGCTTTTATCGGTTGCTGTGACAATCATTAAATTGTAACCCTCATGGATCTACATGAAAATCTTTAGATTGTAGCCTTCACCTGTTGATGAGAAAGTCGTCAGGTTATAAATACCATTATTAGTGTTTAATGGGGATCAGCTACCTATAGTAATTTTTAGACAACCTACACAAATATTTAAACAGTCAGGACAAAAGTCAGAATTTCATCTTGATAAACGAGAAATCCACCTTCATATTGGGTAATCAAACCTTTCGACAGTTAGGGTTATTTAAATCTTTTAGATTCTCAGAGTGGAGATCCCACTTTGAGTTTCTTCTAACGCAGGAGATAGAATATAAAATTTTTTCTCTCCGGCACCGGGTTCATCTTTGCCCCAAGAGAAGACACAATCTTTCAACATCAAAATGCATGTGGGACTTTATCTCGATCCCTAAATAGAGATAAGTATGTATCTAATACATGCTTCCGGGTGGTCTATTCCCACGAAAACGATCAAGTCTACGTATTCAACATCGTAGTGACAAAAATCTATAATTTTTATGTACAGGGGACATTATCTCGATCCCTAATTAGAGATAAATCTATACCTAACATGTGATGCCAGTTAATGTTTTTCCGTGAAAAGGATAAAAGCCCACGTATTTGACATCATGACAGGTTATTATTAATAACGCCAAAATCCATGCCTTGCACGCATGTGGGAGATTATCTCGATCCCTAATTAGAGATAATCCTACGAATAACACGTGCTGCTGGGTGGTACATTCCTATAAAAATGACAAAGTCTATGTATTTGATATCATAGCACTAAGTCTAAAAGAGTTTATTATTTTAGCACAACGTTACATGTAAAATGAACTTAGACAATCTACATGCTAGCTTGACTTAAACGGTAGTCGGTAAAGGCTCATCAAATGCGTTGACGGCTGAGAGTTTGCCAAAAATCCTATGATGAATAGCTTGCAATGACGGATTCGCTCTTCTAACTAGGAGAGCTTCTCTTCATAAATCTTGTACAAGCTTCATCTTCAATTAGCTTTAATACTCATTGACGTACCAGTTTCATCAGTTGGTCTCGTGACTTGAGCGCCTAGGGTAGCTTCAGAGATAGTAGTTGTATCAGCATCTACACCTGGTCCTACAATCAAATCTTACACAAAGAGCTCAACCTAGCGAGCCTTCGATGTATTCTCAGCTTGCTCTTCCCACACTCCAATGAGTATATGAGTATAAACTATATCTCCTTGAACCTCTAATAAGTATATGAGGTTAAATTGATTCCCGAAACCCCGATGAGTATATGAGTATAAACCGATTCTCTACATTCCAACGCCTTAAGAGCTTAAACTATGTAGACTCTAGTTAATGTATGAGTATAAACTATGTTTACACCACAACGGAGGTCAACGCCGGTCAACACATTGATAATTTCGCCTAAATAAGGCTCAGGATAATTTTCAGGTCAAAATTACCCCGAGTTCAGTCGCAATTCAGATATAAAATTCTAACAAAGATTGTCAGTTCAAAGTTGATTCAACGATGCAAGCTAATTCAGAAATCAATACACTGATTTTCAGTTTAAGATTTCGACAACGGTCAGACGATAAACGCAGCACCAGAAGAATTTTAGACTATTCGACAAAAATACTGCATAGGATGAAACCTTGAGAAGTCAAAGAATTGAAGGTTGGGTCTACCTTATCCAAAATATTCTAGACTCTTCTATAAAAAAAAGGCTAAAATATTTTGAAGGGGGTATCTGTAGGCATAAAAAATTACCTGTAGATTGCAAAAAAACTCAAAACTAATAAAAACGTTGATATCTCTCAAACCGTAGGGAATTTGGTAAAACAAATAGTAGCAAACTAAACTTGGATGGGTTTGGTTGGTCCCGTACTATCAAGATAAATGATTTTTATATATATTTCGTCCAATTCTGACTTACGGGTTGAAAGTTATGACTCGTTCTTCGCTGCATGTTTTGAAGTCCGCCTAAACTGATCGAACCTCGCCTGAACTATTGGACCAAGCCTATAGGTTCCTAGAAGACACAGCTCAAGATAAAGAGAAGGTAATAAATATCATCATCCGAGTTAGAGATAATCATTCAAATACGAAGTGACGAAGCGACGAAGCAACAACGAGATTAATAATGCATGGTTCGAGAAGAAAATAGATACATGAGTATGAATAACTTAAATTTTGATTATGATTCAATTCGAATCCGAAAAAGCTCAAAAGAAAAAAGTTGTTGGTCTCTTCGTTAGATTTCCAATGCATCTTGAATCACCTCATTCCGAGGTCATACGAGAAAATTAAAGCCAAAACCGAAAAGTCAGAAAATCCCAGTCACCTCGAAGAGTGACTCGGAACAGTGCCAAGTCACATTAAGGGACTCACACAATGAAGTTCCCAACGACGTATTTTGGGATGATTTCTCAGGATTCATTCGATCTAATGCCTCCCTAACTACCTTGGGATTATCCCTAAATGTGGTTAATCCATTATTAACTGAAGATAAGATCAAATCATGAATTCTTATCCAAAAACATGGCCTCCAAAGCCTATAAATACACCCCTAGGGCCCCTATACACGGGAGATCAAAAATTTGGAGCTTTGAGGCGAGGTGCTGACATTGTGAGAACAAAATCTATTAATTTCAGAGAGAGGCTAGCGAGATCTCGGTGAATTTCAGCATAAAGAGGAAGATTTCGAGAGATCTGAAGCCCCTTTTTATCCTTCCCTTGAGATCAGAACTTGTTCTGATCTTGAGAAGAGTAATAATCTTACTTAGTTGAGATTATGTAATAATCTTACTTAGTTGAGATTATGTACTTCAGTTCTTAGTTTCCTCGATTGAAACAATGAACATCGAGCCTTCGTGTGCATCAATTTGGATCTATCGTTCGACGGTCCACAGATTAAAGCATCCCCGACACAAACAAAGATACTATGCAAGCAGCGACCGATAAACAATCCTGCGTGTATTTCTAGGAGATCGTCCTTTTATTTTTTTTTGTAAGAAAAGTCTTATAAAAAGACTTCTTCTTTTGAACTTATTGTAAACGATAAAGCTATAAATGAGTTCCGCAATAAAATCGATATCCGATGCAAACATTCTCCTCTATTATCTGACCTCCAGTACTAGATCTTCTTTTCAAATTCAAACTCGACTCGCACTTTGTAGAGTTTAAAGATTAAGAAAACATCTGCCTTCTTATTGATAGGATGCACCCAATATTTTCTGGAGTAATCATCAATAAATGACATAAAATATTTTGCTCCTCCCATGGATATAACTGGTGTTTACCATATAACAGAATGAACCAGTTTTAAGATAGCATTGCTTCTAGAACTCGATGTGTTGAACTTCAACCGATGCTGTTTACTTGTAACACAATGCTCGCAGAATGGAAGAGATATCAAATTAAGTCTAAGAAGCAGCTTCTGATCGGAGAGAATCTTCAAGCCTCGTTCTGACATGTGGCCTAGTTTGCGATGCTACATCATGATTTGTTCTTCTCCATGGATAGTTAATGCCACACATGAATCGACTTCTTGCAAAGTTTCTTCCTTAAGCATGTATAGTTTTGCAGCTATCTTTTCTCCTTTTATCATAATAAACCCCGCTCTAACAATTTTTATGATCCTATTTTCTATATGGGTCTTGCATCTGAGCTCATCTAATTGTCCTAAATACAATAGATTCTTCTTCAAGCATTTCACATGTTGTACATTTTGAATGGTATGTATTGTACCATCAAACATTTTGATTTTGATGGTATCAATACCAAAATTTTTTAAGGCATGATCATTACCCATAAATACAGATCCTCCTAAGATAGGTTCCTATTTGTGGAACCGTTCTCTTCGGAAGGTCATGTGACAGGAAGCTGCTGAATCTAGAAGCTATATATCAGCAAACATTTTTCTACCTTCATCAATAGTGATTGCTCCACTGTATAAAATTTTACCATCGTCTGATGTGCTGACAACACATCTTCGAGATGTTGATGTCTCTGAAGATTTTTTATCACCACTCTTTTTATTGTGCCAACACTATGATTTCATGTGCCCCCTTTTGCCATAGTTGTAGCATTTGATATTCTTCTTACTTCTTGATTCTGATCTACTATGGATATGACTCCCACTAGAGCCACGTTCCATTGGTCTTCCTCTCGTCATCGATGAGGCCTCTGCTTGTTGCAAATTTGTCTGTCTGTCTTTGTGACGCCCCTGGGTTCACACAAGGCTGTAGTTCAAGGTGAAACTAAGAATGTTAAACCTGTCATGCACCACACCGTGTAAAAATATATTTCACCATCACAATTAACATCTATCTAGTAGAGTCAAAAACAGGTGTAGGTACAAAAGCAAGTAAAAGATAATACACGAAGGGTTGATGAAATAATAATGATCAAATAAATATCTCATCATCCAACAAATAAAAATACATAGTCAATGTCTGAATAAATAAACTAGAGTAGTCAACAAGTCTCAAATACAAATATCTGACAAGAAGGAAATAAGGCACACAACCTTTACAACTTCTAGAACAATACTCTCAAATGTCTAACAAAATCTATAGTGGAGCTCCAACATAAGCATAACTAGACAGCTGAACACTAAAGAGTGTCGCCATCAACCTGCAACTCTCCGGGCTCCTGGCTCGTTACCTGAAATGGGGAGGGACAACGAGAGTCAAAGCACTAGCGAGTAACATCATAACCAACCCCAAGGGAAAAAGGGCTCGTTGCATATGAAAATACAGATAATATTTAATAGATATAAAATCTTTGATATTTCTAAAGAGGGTTTTAGTATTTAGAAATTTACAACACGAGAATAGGTACGTGGAGCGAAATAATCCAAACAAGGAAACCCTTATGTATATATCTTGTATCTCGAATTGTAAACCCCTAACCACCAAACCCGAGGTTCTAGTACAGGAACAATAATAAAAGAAACACAACTAATCTCAGAACGTAAGTGCAGTGCTATGTCATAGCCTACATGAATATCATGTTATAGCTTACATGAGTGTCATATCAAAATCCACATAAGTATCATGTCATGGGCTTCCGTGAGGAAGTTATGTGCAGGGTTAAGAACCATGTCTAATGTGGGAATCATATACTGTAGTTTCCAAACTCACGGGAAAAGTGGAAAATGTCCAACACGAGGACTGATATGGATTATAGTCCAACACGAGGACTGAAATGGATTATAGTATCACTGAGATATATAAAGGAATCTACTTAAATCAATTCACGCTCAAATGTGAAATTTACTTAAATCAATTCACACTCAAAATCAGCGTGTATATCCCCAATTGGTACCTTCAGATCATCTGTTATGTGTGGACACGTAATAAGGCCAAAAACCAGAGTCAAATAACAGGCCAAAACTTTGAGCATGAACAGAACAGACAGAACAGGAATTTAACAACAGACTGTGCGGCGGTCGACCGCACTGGTCGACCGCGTTCTGACACGAGCCTTGCGGTCGACCGCTGCGGCGTCTTGGTCGACCGCCAGAGCGTCGCGGTCGACCGCTGCGGCATCTCGGTCGACCGCCAGAGCGTCACGGTAGACTGGGTCGGTCGACCGCCGACGATCTCTGCCTCTACAAAGAGTCGACCGCCAAGCGGACAGAAACCCAATCTGGGTTTCTGTCAACGCAAAACCTGAAACAAAATTTTGAAAATTTCTACGATAACAAGTGTTCTAATGTCTCTAAAAGAAAAACAACTAATCTCAAGCATGTAATCTACATTCCTAATTTTCCAAAATACATGAGAAACAAATTAAAACGTTTTAATGACAGTAAAACATGATTAAACTCTTGTTTAAGCAATTTCAGATCTAGATCTTCATTAGACAGAACATTGGTGAACTTTTATAAACTGAAATCTTGATTCTTGCAATCCATATTGTAAAGAACTCATTTTTTATACGAAAATACCTTTTGGGCTCATCAAAAACTCATGAAAAATCGAAATAAAACCATAGAGAATAGGGGTGAGGGATTGGGCGAGATGATACTCACCTCAGGTGCTGCCTAATCTCCTGTAGATGATCTCCTTCCACCTAAACTGCGAAATCCCACTAAAAACCCTTCGAACTTCCCAAAATCGCCAGGTCCAGCTAGGGTTTTGAGAGGGGAGAGAAAGGGGGGCTAGGGTTTTGAATCTCAGGTCTAGGAGAGGCTCTCTCGGGCACAGTAGTTTATATATCAACTCACAACCCGACCCGAAACCCGTTTGAACCCGAACCTGAGAAAACTCTCTGATCGTTGCGCGGTCGACCGACGCGGTCGACCGCCACGGTCGATCGCCGCGGTCGACCGCGCAGCCCAAAGATTTGACTGCTGCTCGAAAATTTGACATGTTGGACTTTTGACTCGATTTCTCTCACATTGAATCACTTGATGGGTTCTCAAGCACAGATAATCACATTCATCCGATATATATATATATATA
>BQKN01063136.1:65044-84499 GCA_022839385.1 Asparagus kiusianus
CTTCGCCGCTCTCTTGAAAACTCTGACTCCTCACTCCGGCAGGGCTTCGCCGCTTCACACAAGAGCAATCCTTGGCTAAGATAATTCAGCCTTGAATTGGGAGCCTTAGCCTTCAACTCCAAAGAAATCAGCCCCTTGAAATGAAGGCCTTGGGGGGCTATTTATAGCCAAAGGAGAGGATAGGGGGGTGCAAAGGGGAGGACACCCCCTTGGGTGTCTCGGAAAATCCGAGACACCCTTAGGGTGTTCGGATTTTCTGAGACACCCCCGGGGGTGTTTCGTGTTATCCGAGACGCTCCACGGTGTTTTCGCTGTAGCACCTCCATTCGGACTTGGGTTTGACTGATTCCGGGTGCGTTGGAAGCCCGACGGCGAGCTCTGTAGATCCCGTCGGTTGAATTATTAGTGTGGTGATCGGGACACGACGGGCGTTGCTCCTTTTGCAGCGGTCGCGGGGTTTCCGGTCAGTCTGTATCCCCGTTGTTCTGAGATTTGTTGGCTCACGTAGTTCGTCGGTTCACTTCAGGCGCTCACCGACGTCATTTGCATTCTTGTAAACTGGGTAGTGACGTTCAATCGTCGATTGTTAACACCGAGCTGTGAGTGGAGACCTATCGGCAATTTTCGATGCCTACAATCACGAGCTCCTGTTTTGCGGTCGCTCGCTTGCGTAGGTTGTTTGCCTGCGCCAGGGTTTATCCGTTGACCACCACGAGATCTAGATCCGGTCGGATCTACGCAGTATAACGGGTATTATTTCACCAAGAAAATAATAGCCGGAGGGATTATTTCACCAAGGAAACAATCGCTCAAATCTCAGGATCAAAGACCAAGCTTTGATCCGGAGTACACACGCGTAGATCTGAGATCCGGTCCTCTCGAACACCTGCCTTATTTGGCGTTGACGATCGCCGAGTACCAGATCTGAATGAGTGAGTCCTCGAAGTCCCAAAGTTGAGATCTTTTTTAGATCTGAGTCTTCAATCCAGCAGGGCTTCGCCTCTCTCCAAAAATTCCCACCCCTTCAAATGAACAAGGGGGTGGCCTATTTATAGGCACCCTGAACTGTGCCTACACACAAATGCCCGACACCCAGGCCGTCGGCCACCTCAAGGTGGCTCGGCTCATGCCGAGCCACCCTGAGGTGGCTCGGCCAAGGCTGAGCCCCTCTGGGTGTTTGGGATCCGTCATTTTGTTCGTGATTCGTTTCGTTGTTGATCTGGACTTTGATTCGGTTGTGTGGTTGACTTGTTCGGATTCGATTCGTTGATCCGATTCCTGATTTGGCAATAAATCCACTTCTGAGTTCGAATTCGAAACTGATCTTGATTCGGTCGTGATTCATCCGAGTCTGCTCTTAGTTGGATGACTCGTTGACTCCCCGAACCGTTGGCTTGATTCCACACGCGAATGGATGCATTCCGTTGTTTGCGTGCGATTCGTTGACCTCGTCGCCTCGTTAATCTGCTTCGTCGCGTATCACTTGGCTTCGGTGGTTTGGATACGTCGCCCGATGATCGGTTTGTCGAATCGGCGTCGTCGAGCTGTGTTAAAGGACCCATAGGTAATTTTATACGTCTACAGATACCCCCTCCAAAGTATTTCAACCTCGTTCTTTTATAGAAGAGTCTGGAATACTTTGGATGTGATTGTCCCATCGTTCAATCGGTTCCGACGGGATATTGGGAATGGCTTCCATTCTTGATTCCTTCAGTCCTCCAGGCTATTCGGTGCTTTGTCGAATGTCTGTAAGGGTTCCGGTGCTGCATTTATTGTCTGACCGTCTGTCGGAATTTTGAATTTGAAGTCGATTCTCGATTTTCTGACTTTTTAGCTCGAATTGGCTGCTTCAACACAGAACTAACCATCGATCGTCGGCGTTGAATCTTCATTTACAACATATTGTCCGGCGTTTGAACTTCTTGGTGACGCGTTGTCCGGCGTCCAGGCTTCATTACAACGCGTTGTCCGGCGTTTGACACAGTTTATACTCGTACGTCTGCTGGAGTATACACAGTTTAAGCTCTTAAGGAATTGGAGCGTGACAGATATTTGAGTCACGAGACCAATTTGTAAAATTGATGCGTCAATGACTCGTATTTATAGAATTTTTGGCAAATTCTCAACCCTCAACGGATTTGATAAGCCTTTACCAACTACCGTTTGAGTCGGGCTAGCATGCGGATTGTCTAAATCCGTTCCGCATGTAACGTTAAGCTAAAAGAGTTAACCCTTTTAGTGCTACGATATTGAATACGTAGACTTCGTCTTTCTCCTGTGAAAAGACTAAACAACAACGTGTATGATACGTTGACTTAGGATTTTTGGCAAATCCTCAGCCTTCAACGGATTTGACGTGCTCTTACCGATTACCGTTTGAATCGGGCTTACATGCGGATTGTTTTTAGTCCGTTCCGCATGTGACGTTGTGCTAAAGGAATGAACTCCCTTAGACTTTGTGCTATGATGTTGAATACATAGACTTTACCATTTGTTACGGGAATTGGTTACCCGGCGACGCGTGTTAGGCGTTGACTTTAGGATTTTTGGCTAACCCTCAGCCTTCAACGGATTTGATTAGCCTTTACCGACTACCGTTTGAGTCGGGTTAGCATGCGGATTGTCTAAATCCGTTCCGCATGTAACGTTGCGCTAAAGGAATGAACTCCCTTAGACTTTGTGCTACGACTTCGAATATGTAGACTTTGCCATTGTTACGGGAATAGGCTACCCGACAACGTGTATTAGACGCTGACTTATCCTTACTTAGGTTTCAGGATAAAATACCCCAGACTTGGATTCTGGTGTCTTCTTCAATCGGTGAAAGACTAAACCGGCGACGCGTGTTAGGCGTCGGCATATCCTTTCTTAGGATTCAGGATGAAATTCTCATGCGTGTAAGGCATGGATTTTGGTGTTATTAATAACAACCTGCCACAATGTTGAATATACGGACGAGTGTTCTTTTTAATGGTTAAGAACTAACCGGCAGCGTGGGTTAGGCGCAGACTTATCCCTACTTAGGTTTCGGGATAAAATACCCCAGAATCGAACTCTGATGTCTTCTTCAATCGGTAAAAGACTAAACCGGCAGCGCGTGTTAGGCGCAGACTTATCCCTGCTTAGGTTTCGGGATAAAATACCTAGAATGAATCCTAAATTATTAGAAAAAGGATTGGTGTGGGGAGGGAAGAATTTTATATTCTATTCCTCGAACAAGGAAGGAAGAATTTTATATTCTATTCCCAGTTGGAAAGGAGACTCGAGGTGGGATCTCCACCCCCAGAATTCGGAAAGGTAAAACTGAGAGTGGGATCTCCACTCCGAGAATCGAAAAGATTCGGATAACCCTAACTGTCGGAAGGTTTGATTACCGAACTAAAGATGAATTTCTCATTTATCGAGAGTGAATCATGGTTTTGGTCCTAACTGTAGGAAGGTTTGACCAAGCGAGAGTTTGAGATGACCCTATCTGTAAGAATGTTTGATCACTCGATTTGAAAGCGGACCTCTCGTTCATTGGAGGAATCGAGAGGGGATTTTGGTTGTGATCCTAACTGTAGGAAGGTTTGATCAAGTGGGGTGTTTAAAACGATCCTAACTGTAAGAAGGTTTGATCGCTCGATTTGTGGGCCTCTCGTTCATTGAAGGAATCGAGAGGGGATTTTGGTTTTGGCCCTAACTGTAGGAAGGTTTGACCGAGTAAAACGTGAGAGTGAGAGTACAAATCACAATAGGAATGTTGATGCGTACAAATCACCCAAAGGGGGTTTTGACAATTTGTCAATGATTGATAGATCAGAATTCTAAGCATTATATCCGGACTCTAATAATGAAAGTGTTGAGTGCACGAACATAGCGTAAGTTTGAATGGATTAAACAGGAAAGAATTTTAGTGGTCCCGCCGTCAATTAGTTTGATCGGTGGGGGATTCTGTGGTGGAGACTATGAGTCGTCAAACACCAATGAGAGTTTTGTGAGGGAAAATTGATCCAATGAAGTGATCGGATTTCATCTCAGCAAAAGAGTGTTCGGAAATTAGGGGTTTAGTGTTTATCACTTTATTCATCATGACCGGGTTATCCCTAAGAATATTACATTTAACATTCTTCCGGGAACTTCCCGTTACATGAATTATCCACCCCCAGCTTTCTTTGCAAAACTGGGTGTATCATTATATCAGCTGCACGATCGGGTTATCCTTAAGAATACCACGCATGGCACTCTCCAGGAACTTCCCGTGGAAGAAAGGAAATAGTTTAGACTCATACACCTATTGGAGTATCAGGGAGCAGTTTTACCTCTTATACCGGTCGGAGGATTGAGAAGCAGTTTATACTCGTATACTCTTCGGAGTTTCAGGAAGCAGTTTATACTCTTATACCGGTCGGAGTATTGCCGTTCTCAACTGGCTTACTCTAGCGTTATGACGCCGGCTTCAACCAAGGTCTGGATACTATTCTTTAAAGTAAAGCAGGCCTTGGTGGGATGAAGGATCCTCCTGTGGTATGCGCAGTACTTCGAATCCGCAGTATTGTCAGCTTCCTCCTGATTCGTGATCGGTGGCAGCTTGATCTTGTTATTTTTAAGAAGTGATTCGAAGATGGCTGGAACATCTTTGTCCTTGAAGGAGTACTCTTTTTGAGGCCTCTGATCCGAAGTCTTCTGCTGTCTCCGGGATTGCTGTTGCGATGTTTGATTAGCATCAACAGCCGCTGCAGGTGTCTTACCCTTACCCTGGGAGGCGAAGTTAGAATGCGGAGGCTTAGTCGTCGATTGACTCCTCTCAGCCTTCTTCCTTCGGAGGAAACGTTCGGCTTGTTCACCGCGCACCTTCAAGTCTTTCCAAGTGTTGGACGGTGCTGTTCCCATTGCTTCCAACACGTCCAATGCGAGGTTGTTGTGGCAAGTCTGGAGAATGAACTCCTCAGTGATCGGGTCCCGACAGTTTATTGCTTTGTTCCGGAACCTCTTGACGAAGGTACCGACCAATTCCCCGTCCTTTTGTTTCTCGTCGAGCAACGTTCCGATGGATATCTCGGTGTCGTCGTCGAAGAAGTTAGTGAGGAATTTTGTCTCCATGTCGTCCCAGCTATTCACGCTTCCTGGCTTAAGGCGGCGATACCAATCGAAGGCGGCTCCACGAAGAGTACCAACGAAGGACCGTACCATCAGAGGCTCATTACCAGATATAACACCCAAATGCGATTTGAAATAAATCAAATGCTGAGTGGGTGAACCCTTTCCATCAAACGGCTTGAAGTTGATTAGACTAAACTTCGCCGGATAGGGGATTGATTCCCACTCTCTTGGGTATGGACAAGGAATGCCCGTCTTCTTCACCTCTTGAGCGGAAATCAACGTATTGATTTTGCTCTCGAGGTTTTTGATCTTTAAGTTTTCACTTGTATCTTCGTTGGCATCCTCGTTACCACCCCCTGCATTAATGGGAGGATTATTGGCATTGCGGGTTTCATCCGCATTCGCATTCTCCACTTCCTGAACAACCTGATTACGGCGGTTTGGTTTGCCTTGCTGGTTCCTTAATGCCTGGATTTGTTGGTCATGCATCTCTCTCATGGTTTTCATGGCCATCTGCATCTCGAGCCTGAAGCTCTCCTGTTATTTGGCCATGGCTTCTTCGAGCATCTTGGCCACTTGTTCTGCGCTTATCATCAGCGATTCGCGGGGTTCCCCCTCATTGGATGCAGTATTATCTGATGCGACCGCAGAGCAGGCATCTGACTCTTCACCTTCTGAAGGTACTCTTGTCCGAACCCTACCGTAAGTTCCTCGTGCGATGGCTCCAGACTGCAGGCGGGTTAGACGCCGGGATGCTTTCAGAATCGACTCGAGATCATCCCGTGCCGATGTCCTTTTGCTGGTCATGTTAGCGGTGACCCTTGGAAATTCTCCATCTTCAACCACCGCTCTCCTTCGTCGGAAACGCCTAGGCCTTGGCTTTGGCATTTCAGTGCTGAGCCTCTCGAAAACCGAAACTCTTTCGGGGACCGTCTTGATGCAGTTACACTCAGACAATACCGCCCGAATGAGTTTGGAACAGGAGCATTGATTCTCTAGCCTTCGAGGACTCCTCTTTCTGGCTTTGCTCGTACCCCTGACACGATAGTACAACTCGTCAATTTGATCAGAGTAACCTATCGTGTGTTGGCACGACTTCTCAGGTATAACGTTATCATCACCGGATGACAACGTTTCCTTCTGAGGGCGAACTGTCTTCTTCGGGCTTTCAAAAGCTATGCGCCTCGAAACATGCCTTTGTGGGCGCCAGCTCTCAGTGGGCTCCTGGACTTCAATGCGTAAATTGGCTTGCGCAGCTACCTTGAACTTCTTGTCATGCTGAAAGTGACAGCGACCCCCAGCATGTTGAGTCGTTCGGGGCTTCTTCATCGGGCCCAAATGTTCCTGAACTGAAGCTTTGCATCGTCCATCGGGAAGTGGGCTGAGGTGCTCCAAAACCGACTTCTTTCTCCGGGATGATTCTGCGTGACCTCTCGGAGTAGCCATGGGAATTGTCGGCGACTTCGTTTGGTTCGCCGAAGGTTGACCCTGCTTCGAAGGCTGCAAAGGTTGCTCTTTGGCCTGAATCGCCACTTTAGATTTTAGCCTCCATACTTGGCGGGTTGGTGGTGGTTTCTTTGCCACCTCCTTCTGCAGTCTTCTATGGGCTTCTTGGACTTGAGCCCGTGCCTGCGCTGACAGCGCGCAGCGCTTGCGAATACGCTCCTCAAGTGTCGAACGATTCCGTTTGACGCGGACCCATTCGTTCGTCAGCGGCTTGGAGGAGTTACCCTTCATCTGTTGTTGAGGCAGCTTGCCTCTCTTATTCTTCAGATCCGCGTCGTAGCGGATCCCGTCAACGGGCTCCATGGCCTTTGCGAATTGTTTCGCAAGGCGTTGACGTTGCCTTTGGCGGGCTCTCTTCGAGAGAGTCACCACGCCCTCCGCGGCAGAATGGTTGGCCAGAGAAGATCCGACCTGGTTGGGAATTGGAGGGATTTCACCCGATGCGACTTTGGCATCCAACGGGGCAAGATCTTCGTTGGTATTTTCAACGTCTTCATACCAACGAGTTTTTCTCCTGGAGGAGAACTTCTTGGACTTGTTGGACTTGCGAGGGGAGGTAGATCTGGACGAGGATGACAGATACTCCTCGAACTTTTGTTGATCGAATTCATACTCGACCTCCTCCTCGACCGGGATCGGGATCCGTGGCTGCGACGCAACGATCTCGGCAGCGAGATCGGTGGCTCCCACTGTGGTCGCCAGATTGTTCGCGGGAAAAATTGTTGCTTTCTTCATTACTGATTCCATTGTCATCTTTAAATAACAACTTTTTGAGTTACAAAGATCCGGTCTTTTTATAAGATCCGGTTACAATGAAAATCAAAACAAAGAAATAAAAATTACAACTTTTCTCTTGTTTACCGAACAAATCACGAGCTCCTGTTTTGCGGTCGCTCGCTTGCGTGGGTTGTTTGCCTGCGCCGGGTTTATCCATTGACCACCGCGAGATCTAGATCCGGTCGGATCTACGCAGTATAACGGGTATTATTTCACCAAGGAAATAATAGCCGGAGGGATTATTTCACCAAGGAAACAATCGCTCAAATCTCGGGATCAAAGACCAAGCTTTGATCTGGAGTACGCACGCGTAGATCTGAGATCCGGTCCTCTCGAACACCTGCCTTATTTGGCGTTGACGATCGCCGAGTACCAGATCTAAATGAGTGAGTCATCGAAGTCCCAAAGTTGAGATCTTTTTTAGATCTGAGTCTTCAATCCAGCAGGGCGTCGCCTCTCTCCAAAAATTCCCACCCCTTCAAATGAACAAGGGGGTGGCCTATTTATAGGCACCCTGAACTGTGCCTGCGCACAAATGCCCGACACCCAGGCCGCCGGCCACCTCAAGGTGGTTCGGCTCATGCCGAGCCACCCTGAGGTGGCTCGGCTTGGGCCGAGCCACCCTGAGGTGTCTCGGCCAAGGCCGAGCCCCTCTGTGTGTTTGGGATCCGTCATTTTGTCCATGATTCGTTTCGTTGTTGATCTGGACTTTGATTCGGTTGTGTGGTTGACTTGTTCGGATTCGATTCGTTGATCCGATTCCTGATTTGGCAATAAATCCACTTCTGAGTTCGAGTTCGAAACTGATCTTGATTCGGTCGTGATTCATCCGAGTCTGCTCTTAGTTGGATGACTCGTTGACTCCCCGAACCGTTGGCTTGATTCCGCACGCGAATGGATGCATTCTGTTGTTTGCGTACGATTCGTTGACCTCGTCGCCTCGTTAATCTGCTTCGTCGCGTATCACTTGGCTTCGGTGGTTTGGATACGTCGTCCGATGATCGGTTTGTCGAATCGACATCGTCGAGCTGTGTTAAAGGACCCATAGGCAATTTTATACGCCTACACCAATAACGACGATATTAGAACCAAATCAACGAAGGGATTAGAAAACCGTTATCTTATCTCACATCATTATTCTAATAATTGTGATAACTTGATGAAGGGCTTTAAAACCGTCGTTATTTTACACACATTAATGACGGTCAACTGATCCCTTCACTAATTTTGGTCGTTAAATATCAGATTTCTTATAGTGAAACCCATGAATGAAAAAACAAAAGCACAAAATTCTCTATCTTCTTCTACATCTCTCTCTCTAATTCTCTATCATACTAGCCTTAGCCAAAGTTTTTCTTCACTACTCAGTTCAAAATTACATCATGGTATCAGAGCTTCGTTACAGCAACTGAGTGTAAAGAAACCCTATCTCTGAAAAAACACCAACACCCAGTACCAAAACTCTTCCAAATAGCCTCTTCAAAATGACCGATACAACCGTCGATTCTCCAACCTCATCTCGGGTTCAAGTGGCTGACCCAACAGTCATTGAGTCTGACCCAAAACCTACCTCCGACGAGATACGAACACCGATCTTCTCCTGGGAGAACTACGACTTTTGGCGGATCAAGATGAGGACGATATTCAGAGCACATGACCTTTGGAAGCTGGGGGAGAAAGGTTTCGATGTGCCAGAAGACGAAGACTCTCGCACCCTGGCGGGGCAGAAGACATTAAAGCTCAACTACATGAGTGATGCCAAAGCCCTCGGGTTGATCCAAAATGCCGTCTCCGACTCCATCTTCCTTAGGATCTCCAATGAGGAGACGACAAAGGTGGCGTGAGACATCCTCCAAGAAGAGTACCGTGGAAGTGAAAAGGTACGGGTGATTAAGCTTTAAACTATTAGAAAAGAGTTTGAGCAAATCTTTATAAGAGTAGAAGAAAGACTCGATGATTTTCTTACAGATTCACTAATGTTATAAATCAATTAAAAACATATGGTGAAGATGTAACAAATCAATGAGTAGTTTAAAAAATTCTTATTTCTCTCTCTAGTAGATATGACTCCATTGTAAGTGTGATAGAAGAAACAAAAGATATGGAGAAGCTTTCAATACAAGAGGCAATCGCATCCATCAAGGCGTTTGACCAAAAGCTTGAGAAGAGGAATGAAGTTTCTACCATGGAGAGAGCCTTCCAAAGCTTCAACATGAGCTCAAATCAACAACAGAGCCAGAAGCAAAAGAAGAAGAAGAAAGGAGGCAAGCCCAATTTTGCTCCAAAGCCTCAACAACAATAACAAAGTGGCAACTCCCAACAAGGTAGCAAATCCACATGTAGAACTTGCAGCAAGTCTCATCAAGGGAAGTGCTGGTTCAAGGGGAAGCCCAAGTGCACCAACTGCTCTAGATTTGAGTATACCAAAGAGCAGTGCAAGACTCAAGAAAATCAAAATCAAAACTGTCGGTAAGTCTTTGCAAACCAAGAAGATGACGGCGAAGGTAATGTTTTCTATGCTTGTCATGAAGGAAAAGATAGTGATGGTAGTCTTTGGTATATTGACAGTGGCTGTAGTAACCACATGACCACGAACCGGTCACTGTTGATAGACTTAGACACATCCTATCTTGGTAGTGTTAAGATGGGAAATGAGAATATTGTAAAATCTGAAGGAAATGATATCTTGGCTGTAAATACAAAGAAATGAAAAAGATACATCAAGGATGTAATGTTTGTACCGGGTCTAGAGGAAAATCTGTTAAGTGTAGGTCAAATGCTCCTTAACGGTTATTTTCTAGTTTTTGGTGATCAAGTAGTGAAGATCTATGATGATAGGAGTTTTAACAACTTGGAGGCCAAAGTCAAGATGCAACCCAACAGAAGTTTTCCTCTCTCACGACACTACTTGAACACTCAAGCTCTAAAGGTTGAAGAGGTGAACTCCTCCTGGCTATGGCACAAGAGGCTCGAGTATCTCAACTCCAAAGCCTCATGACTCTTTAAAGCAGAGAAATAGTGTATGGCCTCCCAACCATTGAAGGAGTTGAAGGTGTCTACTCCAGTTGCATGAAAGGCAATCAGCACCGAGGCGAGTTCCCAAAGGAAGGAGCATGGAGGGCAACAAAGCCTTTGGAGTTGATCCATACAGACCTATGTGGTCCAATAAAGACGGAGTCCCTAGCCGGCAACAAATATTTTATCACTTTTATTGATGACTTTAGCAGGATGGTCTGGGTCTACTTTTTGAGGCTCAAATAAGAAGCTTTCACCGTCTTTCAAAAGTACAAAGCAATGGTGGAAAGACAAACAGACCTGAAGATCAAGAAGATTCGAAGTGATCGGGGTGGAGAGTATACTTCAGTAGAGTTCGAGGACTACTGCAGCAACCTTGGCATCAAGAAGCAAACCACATGTCCATACACTCCTCAACAGAACAGAGTGCCAGAAAGGAAGAACCGGACAATCATGGAGATGGCCAAAAGTCTCCTACATGAGAAGAACCTTCCCTACAAGTTCTGGGGAGAAGCAGTTAACACCGTAGTGTACCTTCTCAACCGGTGTCCAACAAGAGCATTGAAGGACAAGACACCCTTCGAAGCATTCTCAAGTAGAAAACCTTCCTTAAACCACCTTAAGGTTTTTGGTTGTGTTTGTTTTGCTCACATCCCAGGCCAGTTGAGATCCTAACTAGAGGAGAACACAAGAAGGTGTATCTTTATGGGATACATAAGTCATATGAAGGGCTACAAGCTCTTCAACGTGAAGACTCAAAAGATCGTCATCTCACGGGATTTGGTCTTTGACGAATCAGCCAAGTAGAACTGGGATCTCAAGAAGGAGGAGCAGGTGCCCACAAACTTCATCTACTTAGATTCAGAGAGCACCCAAGATCCAGATCCAGAGCCAGAAGTGCAAACTCCACAAAACGGTTCGAGTTCAACAAGCTCCGACTCAACCACACCAAGATCAAGGGCTAGCTCCTCAAGCACACCATCCAACTCTAGTCCCAGTTCTTCTTCCTCCTCAGATAAAACTTCATTAAGATATAAAAATATTAATGAGATTTACGCTTCATGTAATTTTTACATATTAGAACCTGAGTCATTTGAAGAAGCCATCAAAGAAAAAGATTGGAAGAAAGCCATGCAGGAGGAGATCTCCATGATAGAGAAAAATGGCACCTGGGAGCTGGTAGAGAAACTTGTAGCCAAGCCAATCATCAGCGTCAAGTGGGTCTATAAGACTAAGCTGAACCTTGACGGGTCCATCAACAAGAAGAAGGCACGGCTTGTGGTGAAAGGCTATTCACAGAAGCCCGGAGTGGACTTCAATGAAACCTTTGCCCCTGTCTCCAGACTAGAGACAATTCATCTCTTGATTGCTCTAGCTGCTGATAAAGGGTGGAAGGTATTCCAGCTCGATGTGAAGTCGACATTCCTTAATGGGGTGCTACAAGAAGAAGTCTACATCCATCAACCGCAAAAGTTTGAAGTTGCAGGAGCCGAGGATAAAGTCTACAAGCTCCACAAGGCGCTCTATGGTCTCAAGCAAGCACCAAGGGAGTGGTATGAAGAGGTCAACTCCTACTTCACCCAAGACAACTTCAAAAGGAGCCTTAGTGAAGCCACACTTTACATTCAAAGAGATGAGGTAGATATTCTCATTGTAGCTGTATATGTAGATGATATTATCTATACAGGCAACAGTGAGAAGCTTATGCATGAGTTCAAGAAAGACATGATGGAGGTATATGAGATGACAGATTTAGGCCTCCTTCACCACTTTCTTGGCATAGGGATCCAATAGGACGAAGATGACATCATCATTCATCAGCAGGCCTATGCACAGTCAATCTTGAAGAAGTTCGGCATGACAGACTACAAGCTCGTCTCTATCCCACTAGTGGTTAGTGATAAACTCAAGAAGGGAGATGGTACCGAAGGAGAAGACCTCAACCTCTACAGAAGTATCATAGGGAGTCTCCTCTACCTCTCTAATACTCGACTTGACCTCATGTTTGCCTCAAGTCTCTTAAGTAGGTTAATGCATTATGCAACAAGAGTGCACAAGGGAGCTACCAAATGGATCCTTAGGTACATCCAAGGCACCTAGAATTTTGGGATCCATTTTGAGAAGAACTCCTCAACAAAGCTATTCAGATTCTGCGATAGTAACTGGGGAGATGATGAAGATGACATGAAGAGTACCTCTGGATACTGCTTCATACTCAGATCGGGTGTGTTCTCCTGGGCGTCGATGAAGCAGGAGTCCGTGGCACTATCAACTACAGAAGCCGAGTACGTGGCGGCTTCTCAAACAGCATAACAAATTAAGTGGCTGAGGAATGTGCTTGAAGACATTGGTGAAAAACAACCACAACCTACTCCTCTCCTCTGCGACAACAAGTCAGCGATCACAATGGAAAAGGACCTCGTCTTCCACCAAAGGACGAGACATATCAAGAGAAAATACCACTTCATCAAGGACGCCAACATGGACAAGGAGATGGAGATCATCTACTGCAAAAATAAATATCAAGCTGCAGACGTTCTCACCAAACCTTTGCCGAAGGATCGCTTCTGCACACTTTGAGAACTAATGGGTGTTCAACCTGCTAACCCCTGAGGAGGAGTGTTGAACTAATCAGTGTTTAGCAACCTAAACAACCCAAGAGCCGTAGTGTGATATCCTAGGTGGAAGGGAATCCTAAGAGTCAAAGTATAATAAGTAGGGTGGTATTCTAAGAGATGACTCTTTGTATTCTATGAAAGTAAATGTGTAGAGTATGAAGAGTCATGTATAAGTCTATATAAACCCATGAATGAAAAAACAAAAGCACCAAATTCTTTATCTTCTTCTACATCTCTCTCTCTCTAATTCTCTATCATACTATCCTTAGCCAAAGTTTTTCTTCACTACTCAGTTCAAAATTACATCAAGTTTCATAATACACTAGTAGAGAGGGTTAGGGGATGGGAGATTGGGGCTGATTATGGCTCTTTAAATGCTTTAACTATTCAGTGCAAATTAAGAGTAATGCGATGCGAGCAGTTACTATGAATGAAAACTTAGTATAAGAACTTTAACCGACAATTTAAGTGCAAGAAGGTAATGAGAAAAGAATCGGACGAAGAAAAGCAAACATCAAAACACCAATACATAGTAGTTACTCTAGGCTTATGTTTACTTCCTCACGGTCTTCTTAGGTTCTGATGCACCTGCATGTCTTGCTCCCTTTATAGGCGCGAAATGGAACTCTTTAACCTTTAACCAACACCCAGTAGTGTGGAACACATTTTACAATGGAGGATCTTTGTCTACTTATTTGTTTTGTTTGTTCCCCCCCTCCATACAAGGAAAACCATTCAAGCTCACTAAAACGGAAATGCAATTGAATCTCCAATGAACAGAAAAAACAGAGCCTTTACCTTATATTTATGGGGGTCCGCTACATGAATCCTATTATTCCGTTTAATTCTATTAAGCGTCATCTCCTCAGCAAACCATTATTGTATTATTTTAACTAATTGCTTCCAACCAGATTCTCTTAGACCCAGCTCTTTTCCTCGTTGCCCACTTAATGGAAACTACCTAGAAGATTGCTTGTTGGTCTTGTCTCTTCTTCCTCTCACTCGATTATATTGTCTACTGTGAACACGTGAGGTGTGGGGGCCACACCTATGTCTGTTGCCTACGTACACACGTTTTGAATTGGGCTTTTATGAGGCCCAATTTTGTTTTGGCCACACCGAGCGAACACGAGATTTCTGCGCATAAATACATAATCTCTGTTTCTAGGATTTCATGCGAGGTGGATTAATTTTTTGGCTGCAGGGAGCAAGGGCAGGGTTTCTAAAGCGGCGGATGATTAGATATTTAAAGCAGGAGCGGCTGATTCGTGTGTAGTTTGGTGTGCGGCTTCGTAGAGAAGAAATATCGCAGATTGCAGTGGCTGTTTTAGAGTTTTGTGCATCTCCTTTGAGAGAAATATTTGTATGAGAGGTTTGAGAGTTTGTGTGAGGGTTTAGATTGAGTGATTGTAAACCCTAGTTGTATTCTCTCCCTCTAATAGTAGATCTCTCCCCTCCTTACCCCGTGGACGTAGGCAATTTGCCGAACCACGTAAAAATTGGTTGTCTTGCTATTTGTGTGATTTGTAATAGCTTTTAGGTTCCCTCGACAGGTCAGTCCTAAAACTGATGAGAGGAAGAGTTGATATCTCACTTGGTTGAGATATTTTATTTTAGATTCTTATTTCCTTGGTGAGACAGGAATTCTTATTACGACCTAACTCTCTTGTTGTGCTGCCGAAGTGCTACCGAAATTTTCGCTGCTCGCAACAAGTGATATCAGAGCCTAGATTACAGATCTAGGGTTTTTGGTGGAGGAAGATTCTTATGTGAAGCTTGGTTCTTGGAGTTCTAGGCTTCGGTGGAGATAGCATTAGGAGTTGCCGTTAGATATTTTGCTTTCCTCGTGTGGATAGGAGATCTATTTGGAATCTGATCTAGGGTTCAGTTGGGTGGTTCCTAATTTCTATCAAATTTGTTCTTTCTCTACAATTTGGTGTTAGTTTGCAATGGGAGAAGAAAGTAAAAGCAGCAAGTCGATGGTGAGTACAATACAAATTGGTTTTCAGAACACTAAGATTAGTGTGGTGAAGTATGATGGTAAAATCAACTTTGGTTTGTGGATGAGCGACGTACAGGATGCGCTCAATGCTCAAAATTTGGAAGAGACCATTATGGTCCATGAGAAGCCACCTAAATATAATGAGGCGATATGGGAGAAGATGAATAGGAACGCGTGTGGGGTGATCAGGTCTTGTTTGGAACAGGAACTGAAATATGATGTGATTGGGGTGACGTTTGCAATGAAGATGTGAGAAATTATCAACAACAAGTATCTCACAAAGAGTGTTGAGAACAGGTTACACTTGTTGCGAAGACTCCTTAGATTTCAGATGTCCAGAGGCACCTCGCTAGCGGCTCATGTGAACAACTACACTAAGTTGTTGTCGGACTTGACGAATGTTGATGAGAAGATATCGGATGAGTACAAGGAGATTATTTTGTTGGGCTCCTTACCGGATGAGGAGAATGATACATTCGTGCTCACTTTGTTGAACGGAAAATCTTCTATCAGCTATAGTGAAGTGACTAACGTATTGACCAATTACGATTTGAGAAGGAAGGACAAGGAGACTTCCCGTGCTAGCACTTCAGTCGAGGCCTTGTCGACGAGAGGTAGAAGCCCATATTCGAAAGGTGGTAATAGAGGGAGGTCAAAGTCAAGAAGCCGTCACAAATTAGTAAAGAACCAATGTGCATTCTGCAAGGAGCGGGGACATTAGAAGAGAGACTACCCGAAGCTCAAGGAGAAAGAGAATAGCAAGAAAAAGGGCCCGAATGCTAATAAGGTGAACGTTACGAAAAACGATGATTCCGATGATTCGTGCTTTTCTCTACTGATTACTCCGGAGGTGAACCATGTGGATGCATCAGATTGGATGCTTGATTCCGACGCTATTTATCATGTGACCCCTAAGTGAGACTGGTTTGCATCTTTTGAGAAAGTCGACAGGGGTGTTGTTGTCATGGGAAATGATTAATCCTGTGGCGTTTGTAGGATAGGTATCGTGCGGATTAGGATGCACGATGGAGTAATCCGTGAGTTAAAGAAGGTGAAATTTATTCCTCAACTAAAGAAAAATCTTATCTCAGTTGGAGCTTTGGAGGCGAAGGGATTCAATGTGACTTTCGAAAACACTGTAGCGAAGGTTACTAAGGGATCATTGGTGGTGATTAAGGGAGTCCACAATCAAAATTTGTATTATCTAAAGGGAAGCACCGAGATTGGTCAGGTTGCTTCGGCTATTTCAGAAGCGGACATAAGCAGACTTTAGCACTATATGTTGGGGCATACAGGTGAAAAGTTACTGCAGGCATTGTGCAAGAAGGGGCTATTGAAGGAAATCAAGAGTGGGAAGATTGAGTTTTGTGAGCACTGTGTTCTTGGCAAGAAGACAAAGGTGAAGTTCGGGACTTCCATTCATTAGACGAGGGGCATCCTGGACTACGTGCACACACACGTTTAGGGTCCCACCAAGACTACATCACTTGGTGGTCGACATTGGTTTGTCATGTTCGTAGATGACTATTCTAGACATTGTTAGGTGTACACCATGGTGAAGAAGAGTAGAGTCCTAGATTTGTTTGTGGAGTGAAAAAAGGGATTGGAACTGCAGACTGGGAGAAAGATCAAGACGTTGTGATCCGACAACGGTGGTGAATATACTTCAGACCCCTTTCTGTAGCTATGTCCAGACGAGGGCATAGAAAGGCACTTCATGGTTAGTCATACACCGCAGTAAAATAGGGTGGCAGAGAGGTTGAATCGGTCTTTACTGGAGAATATCTGATGCTTATTGTCGCAGAGTGGTTTGAAGAAGATCTTTTGGGCTAAGGCACTTACATAGGCGAGCCACCTCATTAATAGGCTGCCTTCATCTGCGATTGAGGGGAAGACCCCTATGGAGAAGTGGTCGGGAGAGCCAGCTTAAGACTATGACCAGCTCAAGGTATTCGGGTGCCCTGTATTTTATCATGTAAGAACTGATAAGTTGGAACCTCGAGCTAGGAAGGTCATATTTGTAGGATTCAAGCGTGGTGTCAAGGGATATAAGCTTTGGGATCCATTTGATAAGAAGGTTGTGCTGAGTAGGGACGTCATGTTTAATGAGGCTTTTATCTTGAAGCTTCCCAGCTCTCATCAGGTGGAGAGCGACCCGAAAGATAAGATATCGTAGGTGGTGGAGATCGATACAGCTCTACATTGTCCAGATGGTACAGTATCCATTAAAGTGCCGACTAAGGTGACGCCAGGCAAGCACGACGATAACACGGGGGATACGAGTACTGACGTGCAGGATCAGGGACCAACGACTCAGGTTTAGGATTCGATTACGGTTCGAAGATAGAGGAGAAACATACAGATGCCAGCACGGTATGTTGACACAGTTGCGTATGCACTTCTGGTGGAGAGTATCGATGTGTTGGTGCATACTACATTCAAAGAGGCCGAGCAGAGTTCGAATGCTGATTCGTGGCAGGTGGCTATGTAAGAAGAGATGAAATCTCTTCATAAGAACGATACATGGGAGCTTGTTGAGCTTCCAAAAGGACGGAAGGCAATTGGTTGCAAGTGGGTGTACACGAAGAAGGAGGGCATTGAGGGCACTCCATTGAGGTTTAAAGCTAGGTTAGTTACGAAGGGCTATGCACAGGAGGAAGGTATTAACTATAATGAGGTTTCTCTACGGTGGTGAAGCATTCTTCGATTCGGATTTTGCTAGCTTTGGTGGCATAGTATGATTTGGAGTTAGATCAATTGGATATGAAGATGGCATTCCTTCATAGTGATCTTGATGAAGAAATATATATGACTTAGCCATTGGGATTCCGAGCTGTAGTGAAGGAAAAATTAGTTTGCAGGTTGAAAAAATCGCTATACGGTTTGAAGCAGTCTCCTCGACAGTGGTATAGGCGATTCGATAGTTTTATGATTGGTCATTCGTACACTCAGAGGCAGTTTGATCCTTGCGTATATTTTCGCAAGTTGAAAGGAGGTACGTATATTTATTTGTTGCTCTATGTCGATGACATGTTGGTTGCCTCTATTTCCAGGTCGGCTATAGATGAGTTGAAAGTTCAGTTTTCAAATGAGTTTGAGATGAAGGACTTGGGCGAGGCGAAGCGCATTTTAGGGATGGAGATCGGCATAGACAAAAAGAAGGGCAGAATTTGTTTGACACAGGTGGCTTATTTGAAGAAAGTTCTACAGCGATTCCATGTTAGTATGGATACGAAGCCAGTTGGTGTACCTTTGGGAGCCCATTTGAAGCTTTCAGCTGGTCTTTCACCAAAGTCAGTTGAAGATCAAGAGTTGATATCGAAGACTCCATATGCGAGCGCGGTTGGAAGCTTGATGTATGCGATGGTATGTACGAGGCCAGATTTGTCACAAGCGGTGAGCATGGTTTCGAGATACATGCACGATCCAGGAGTGGGTCATTGGGACGCCGTGAAATGGATTTTGAGGTACATTTAAGATATGCTCAATGTTGGTTTAGTTTATAAGCGGGACACTACAGGTGGGCAGTCATGCATTGGCTATGTTGATTCAGATTATGCCAGGGATTTGGATAAGCGCCGGTCTACAACAGGGTATGTGTTCACTTTGACCCGTGCGCCGGTGTATTGGAGATGTACCTTACAATCGATAGTGGCTTTGTTTACGACGGAGACAGAGTATATGGTAGTTATAGAGGCTATGAAGGAGGCTATTTGCTTCGAGGACTTTTGGAGGAACTTGGTATATCGCAGAGGTCTGTCACTATTCATTGTGATAGCATGAGTGCTATCTATTTGGCAAAGAATCAGGTTTTTCATGCGCGGACGAAGCACATTGATGTTCGTTATTACTTCGTTCGGGATGTTCTTGAAGATGGTGATGTGGAGATTGTGAAAGTCCACACGAAGGATAATCCTACGGATATGCTCACTTAGGTGGTTCCGAGCAACAAGCTTGATCATTGTTGAAACTTATTGCATATTCGTGATTGTTGAGGTCGTTGGCGACCATTTGGGTGAACTACGCTCGGCTTGATTCCTTGGGCAAGAGGATACGTAGGCAGTCTTTCAGATACAGCCGGTATGGATTAGTTGACTTTGATGGGGGTGAGATTGCTTGGACTCTCGTTAGGGTTCCCGACTTGTATGGATTGAGTTCGCTGTTGTGGAATTTACTCCACTTCGTACTGGACGCAACAAGTGGAACATTTGGTTACTTTGGTGTCGGCTCAGTTTTGAGAAAACTTCACCGAGGTGGAGAATTGTGAACACGTGAGGTATGGGGGCCACACCCACGTCTGTTGCCCACGTACATACGTTTTGAATTGGGCTTTTATGAGGCCCAATTTTGTTTTGGCCACACCGAGAGAACACGAGATTTCTGCGCATAAATACATAATCTCTGTTTCTAGGGTTTCGTGCGAGGTGGGTTAATTTTTCGGCTGCAGGGAGCAAG
>BQKN01063136.1:84509-98191 GCA_022839385.1 Asparagus kiusianus
TAGGGTTTCGTGCGAGGTGGGTTAATTTTTCGGCTGCAGGGAGCAAGTGCAGGGTTTCTAAAGCGGCAGCTGATTAGATATTTGAAGCAGCGAGCGGCTGATTCGTGTGCAGTTTGGCGTGCGGCTTCGTAGAGAGGAAATATCACAGATTGCAGCGACTGTTTTAGAGTTTTGTGCATCTCCTTTGAGAAAGATATTTGTATGAGAGGTTTGAAAGTTTGTGTGAGGGTTTAGATTAAGTGATTGTAAACCCTAGTTGTATTCTCTCCCTCTAATAGTAGATCTTCCCCCTCCTTGCCCCGTGGACGTAGGCAATTTGCCGAACCACATAAAAATTGATTGTCTTGCTATTTTTGTGATTTTTAATAGCTTTTAGGTTCTCTCGACAGGTCAGTCCTAGAACTGATGAGAGGAAGAGCTGATATCTCACTTGGTTGAGATATTTTGCTTCAGATTCTTGTTTCCTTGGTGAGACAGGAATTCTTATTACGACCTGACTCTCTTGTTGTGCTGCCGAAGTGCTACCGAAATTTCTGCTCCGCGCAACATCTACAACTATTTATTGCTTTACATCAGGTGCATCGTGGTGTCAGGCTTGTGGTTAGCGGGGCCTTTAAAATTTGATTGGTGAGTAAAAAAAACTTTGTTTATTTCCATGAAACAGCGAAATGAAATAGTTCATCATACTGCATGGAAAACTACATTTACAGGCCTGAACTAGCTAGGCCTGTGAAGAAAATAAATAAATAAATAAAATAGTTTGCCATACTACATGGACAAGAATATTTACAAGGCCAAATAAGCCTGTGAAGAGGCTGAAATTAGTCGGCGTTGCTGATTCATGAAGGATCGAAAGAACCAATATACTTATGGTCCATTTTGCGAAGATGTAAAAAAAAAAAAAAAAGCCTAGGCTTGAGTTTCTACGAGTCAAGAAGGGAGGAACTAGACCAGATTGAGAGGAGTGAGACAAGGCAGGGTTTTCTGAAATGCATATCTTGCATCTAGTCAGATGTGGGAAATAACCACAGCAGGAAACAAAGTGATGAGCTTGGTTAGAAAAAGAATAAGATGTGCTTAGTCCTGCATTGACTGAGATGATTAAGTGCATATTTAACCAATCCATCTTTTGTCCATGCCTCCATAAATTCGCAGTAGCCAAATTCTCAACGTTTCACTCAAAATGGAACGCTGGGGAGCACGACTCAAAATCAATACAGTCCTACAAAAAGAGTTGAACCAAGTTTTTTTAGAGCGGGATACCAAGATGACATTAACACTCTATGATTTTTCCAAATCTAACCAACACGACTATTGCAAGAGGGGGCCACATTGGAAACAATAGCTACATTTTCTGTTTAAACTGATGCAACGAACGAGCACTTCTTCGAATTCTTGTACAGGACCGAAGAGATTCCTCAAGGAAGTTGCAACGTGCATGATGAGATATGATATGGGATTCACCCTCATTTGTAATGCATGAAATTAAATAGGCAAAGTGTCTCATGGTGTCACGCAGATCAAAGAGTCTAATGAAGTAATCATGGAGGATAACGATAAAATAATCAGAACAAGAATGGAGTCTATGTGATGGGATTTTTATCATCTTGTAGTTCGAATTATTTAGTCAAAGTCTTTGGGTGGTCGTTTATTGTAATCTGATAGTCATATTTGATACATTAAATAAATAGTTTAAAGATTATGGGAATTTCTAGTAGGATGCAGCTTTGGTTGACAAGACGGAGAAGTATTTCAGTGTGTTATGTTATCGACAAATACCTTGCAGCAAAATGTATAATGACAGCAATTTTATATGCTTCAAATTTTTGCGAGGAACACCTATATACTGTGAAAACAAGATCATATCTTAGATGCGTATAGCAAGACTCGAAAGATATGGGAAGGAATGAGCTTTGTTAGATAGAGGTATAAATTGAACCTTTAGAAGGTAGTTTTACGGAGAACCCACAAACATTGTACGAGCATTTATTACACATAGTTGAGAAGCTTCCCTTGAGGAGAGGTAAACAAATTTTGTATTAATGGGTTAGGAAGGAAGAAGAGAAGAATTCACAAATACTATCCATCAGGATAATAAGTAGAGCTATTTTTGCAATTGTTTATTAAAGTAGATGCATGCTGAACTGTTTATAGGCAATTTGTTGCAGAATAAGGCATTCCAGAAATATCAATGGTTAAATTGTCAGAATTGTTTGAGATGTAACACCAGATGGTGAAGCCTAACATCAGGAAAAATTAGAAATTACAAGAACGATAGTCAAGCTCAGTATATGTTTTGCCGCATTATCTTTGCCAATTTAAATTGAAATTCTCTTCAAGATTTAATTTTCATGGTGGCCTTGCATTTAGTTTTGACTATAACTTTAACAAATTACTATTGTTGAGATTAGTGTTTACTATTATTTAGTCCCACATCAGGTAGGGACTAACTTTTGTGTTTCCCTAAACACTATAAATAACATCTTAGAGAGCTAATAAACTCACTAGAGTTTTCCTAAACTACATGGTATCAAAGCCACCCTCTCTCCAATTTTCTAAACCCTAACCGCCACCTTCCACGCCTCATAAACCCTAGCCGCCATCATCTAAACCCTAGCCGACACTGTTCATGAGGCACTATTCATCCGACGCTAAGTGTTAAAAGAAATAATAAAAAATTAAAATTAAGCTAATAATTTAGCTTATCAATAAGATCTTTAGCTGATTATTTAGCTTATCAATTAGATCTTCAGGTAATCTTTTAGCTTATCAACTAGATCTTTATATATATTCAGCTAATTATTTAGCTTCGTGTTACGATCAGTCTTTAAAAATCTCTTTGAGATAAACGATAACTCATTCTTTACGGGATGGTTTAGATTAATCACTTGTCGATGATTAGTTATTGATGATTTGATCAGGATCATTTATTGTTAGATCCTGTAAAGGATCACTTATTATTGTATCCTAGAAAGGATCATTTGTTGTTGGATCTTTTAAAGAATGATTATTTGTTATTGGATTCAAAAGGAAGTTGTTGAGTGATGTTGGATGAGATGAAAACCCACATGGAGGTGCTTTCTAACAGGATCATTGACCAAAAATTAAATGGGTCTAATTATTTATTTTGAAAGCAACTGGTTCGAGTTTATATTTCAGGACGGGAAAAGGATCATCATCTTATAGATGATTCTCTTGTACCAATTACTGCCTCATGGAAACAAGATGACACTAGTCTACGTCATCAAATTTGGAACAACATGGAACCACAGGTTCTTCAGCTAGCAATTCACTGTGATACAGTAAAACAAGTGTGAAAGTTTTTAGAACAATTGTACTCAGGTCGGGGACAAGCCAATTGGGCGCATGATGTCATTCAGGAGTTATTTCGGAGCAGGATGGATATACATAGTTAGACCTTTAAGGAGCATTATGGCAACTTCAATCACCTCACAGAGGAGTTGAGACAAAATTTTCCCATTATAGGGGGTATTCAAAAGATGCAAGATCAGTAGGATCAACTGATGCTATTCACCTTTCTTGATTCTCTTCCACAGTCTTACAATTTAGCCATACCACAAATTATTGGGAGCTCTGCTATACGATCTTTAGCAGAGACGTATTACTTTTTGAGACCAGCCATGCCAGCTTCACTAGAAAGTACTATCGTAGAGTCTGCAAATAGGTCTGCTCTTGCCACACAGAGTAGACAAAGCAACTAGTCGAGGGGGTGGACATGGTGGAGGTCACTTTGGTAGAGTGGAGGATGCTTTGAAGCATGTGGTGGATGAGGTGATAGTTCATGTGGAGCTACAGGGGATGGTTCATATGGTCCCTCTATCTATTGTCACTATTGTAAGGAATCAAGTCACATGAAATTTCATTGTCCTTAGCTATAGGGAAAATAACCCCAGAGTGCACATGTGGCTACACAGGAGAGTTCTATGGATGAAGACACTTGTCAGTTTGAGCGATTTCAGCTTTAGTTATTTCAGCAAGTGAAGAATACTCAATCCTCTCCTACTACAGCTACGCTTGTCCAGACACGTAAACCACTGCTTGCCTTACATCATCATCGTCTCATACTTGGATTATAGATTCAGGAGCAACGGATTATATGACTAAGAATCGAGGTATATTATCCTCCTATACAGCTACCACCTCCTTTTCTTCAGTAGTATTGGCTAATGGATCCACCACACCTGTGGAGCGTGTTGGATCTGCCAATACTAATACCATTCCACTTTCTTCTGTGCTACATCTTCCTCGTTTTCCATTTAATCTCTTATCTGTTAGTAAAATTACTAAAGCATTGAACTCTATGGTCACATTTTTTCCTACATATTGTATATTTTAAGAACTTGGGATGGGGAAGACGATTGGCACTAGACATGAACAGAACGGCTTGTACAAACTGAACTTTGCCCCTTCCTAAGTAGCATGTATCAGCTCCACATCAGCTTTTGAAGCACATTGTCGGCTTGGTCATCCCCCTCTTTCACTTCCTAAAACTTTGATTTCAGATTTAAATCACGTCGAGTCTTTAGAGTGTGAGTCATGTCAACTCGGAAAACACCAACGGGTGTCTTACCCGAGTCACGTCAATAAGCGAGTCAGTAACCCTTGTTCTGTTCCATCCAATGTATGAGGTCCTTGTTCTGTTCCATCGAAACTTGATTTTTAGTATTTTGTTAGTTTCGTGGATGACTTTTCTTGCATGACATGGATTTACCTGCTGAAGAGTCGTTCTGAAGTGTTCTCTGCCTTTAAAGTTTTCTGTGCTAAGGTTAAAAATCAATTTAATAGTACCATCAAAACTTTAAGGACAGATGATGCTAAGGAATATTTTGAGAGTTCTTTCATAAAATATTTGGGAGAAAATGGAATATTACATCAGTCTTCTTGTACTTACACACCTGAACAAAAAGGGGTTGTTGGGCGCAAGAACAGACACTTGCTGGAAATTGCTAGGACTTTGTTATTCCATCGTCAAGTTCCAAAATATTTTTAGGGAGATGTCATTTTGACAACATGCTACCCTCATCTGTCTGACAAAATAAATCCCCGATGTCTCTTTTATATCTAGTTGAAGACGCTTTTCATTTACCTCCTAAAATCTTTGGGTCTCTGTATTTTTTGTTCACAATCATAGTCCTCAACGGATAAAATTAGATATGTGATCTCTTAAGGGTATCTTTCTTGCATATTTTCAAACTCAAAAAGGATACAGATGTTACTGTCCATCCTTGAATCGATATATTATTTTAGCTGATGTTGTCTTCTTTGAGAACAAAGTAGGACATGTTGCCTTTGATAAATTCTTAGATCCTCCGAATGATTATGACTACCTTCTTGTTCAGAAAACCACTGTCAATGTTCCTTCTAAGGATACTGTACAGACTGAACTACCATCCAAACTTATGGAACCAGATCAGATTTATACAAGATGTGTTGATTCGCAACTTGATCCATCGTTTCAATCCACCCAAGATCTTGATACACTAGCATGTCAAAATATGCCCATATAGCCAAGTGCTCAGGCTATTGATGATCTCCCCATTGCCTTCGAAAGAAAAAAAAGGTCTTGTTCTCGAAGTTCTCAGTATCCTCTTACACACTATGTCTCTTACGCTTCGTTAACTCTATTATATTACTCATTCATATCTTCTTTGGATTCTCACTCGATTCCTAAGAATTTTTCGGAAGCTCCGTCTAACCTAGGATGGACAGTGGTAATGCAAGAAGAAATGACGGTCTTAGAAAGAAATAAGACTTGGATTATTGTTCCCTACCACCAGGGAAGAAAGCGGTTGGATGTAAATAGGTTTACACTGTAAAAGTAAATCCAGATGGCTCCCTAGTTCGCCTCAAAGCTCGACTAGTTACGAAGGGGTACTCACAAATATATGGCCTTGATTATATTGATACCTCCTCTCCTGTATCTAAAATAACCTCTGTACGCATTCTTATTTTGCTCGCTGCTCACTATCACTGGCCACTACATTAGTTTGATATTAAAAATGTATTCCTTAATGACATTCTTGATGAGAAGGTTTATATGGAGCAACCACCAGGTTTTGTTGCTCATGGGGAGTGTGGCAAGGTTTGTAGATTAAATAAATCTCTTTATGGTTTGAAGCAATCTCCAAGTGCTTGGTTCAGATGTTTTACCAAAGTTGTTCATACCTTTGGTCTTCATCGAGCTCAGAAAGATCACTCGTTTTTTGGAGATTTTATGGTGGGAAGCGGATCCTTTTAGTTATATATGTTGATGACATTGTCATCACTAGTGATAATGCACAGGGTATTAGTCATTTGAAAAGTATCTACAATAACAATTTCAAATTAAGAACCTTGGACCCTTAAAATACTTTTTGTGTATTAAGGTAGCGAGATCGAAGAAAGAAATTCTCTTATTCTAGAGAAAATATGTACTTGATATGCTGTTAAATGTTGGAATATCAGAATGCAAGGGCATTGACTCACCTATGGATGATAAAATCAAACTACTATCAACTCAGGGTGAGTTACTAGAGAATACTGAGGAATACAAGCGACTTGTAGGGAAACTAAACTACCTAATGGTCAAGAGATCGGATATTGCATATTCTGTTAGTGTAGTCAGTCAGTTTCTCTTGGCACCTAGGAAACCTCATATGGAAGCTGTAAAGAGGATTCTTAGGTATCTCAAGAAAACTCCAAGAAAAGGAGTACTCTATTCAGATAGCGGTCACACGAGAATTGCAGAATTCTCAGATGCAGATTGAGCAGGATCTTCTGAGGATAGACGATCAACCACTGGGTATTGTGTGTTTCTTAGAGGGAATCTTATATCATGGAAGAGTAAGAAACAGAGTGTAGTCTCTCAATCTACAACTTAGTCTAAGTATCGAGCCATGGCGAATTTGACTTGCGAGCTGATCTAGGTTAGAGATATACTAACAGAGATTGGTTATCCTCCGGAGTGTCCCATGAGCTTGTATGGAGATAACAAGTCCGCCATTTACATAGCTGAGAACTCGGTGTTTCATGAGAGGACAAAACACATAGATATTGATGTTAGGATTGTGTCTTTGATTTTTTTGTATAACTTCATGAGAATTAGATTAGGTTAGAGATCTATCATGATTATGAGATTGGGTCTCATTATGATTAGGAGTTTGAATCGTATAATATATAGGAAGTTAGGCTAGAGATAGAATTTTAGTTTTTCTATATATATATATATTCTTCTATTGTTGGAGGAAAAACTAAGTAGATGAGAGAGAGCCAATATTCTTGTAATCTAGGGTTAGTAGAGGACGTAACCTGATTTAAGAATATTGTGCGAGAGGCGAGGATTTCGTACGTAGTCTTTGTCCATACAAAAGATTACATCATTGGGAGAGAGTTTCGTAGTCTTTGTCCGTTTAAAAGATAATAAGGAGTGAGTTTTAGAGAGAATATGGGAGATGATTATATATGTGAGGTTGAGAGATTGAGAGATGAGAGTTAAGTGGTTCCTCTTGTAGCTCTCCCTGATACATAGTGGATTTCTCGTATTGTTGCCCCCGTGAACGTAGGTCGAAGTTGGTCGACCAAACCACGTAAATCTCGGTATCTCTTGATTATGGTTGTTTATATCTTATTGATTGTGGGTTGGCTTCCAAGTTACGCAAATCGTAGTAGGCGGGGAGACTAAAATTTCCCAACAATTGATTGCCGCTTGATTCATGAGAAGATGGAGAAGAGAATCATTAGAGGCAAGCACATACCATCAGACCATCAGCTTGCAGATATTCTCACAAAACTTCTTGGGAGAACACGAGTGAATTTTATTTGTAACAAGCTAGCTAGGCATATACGATGTGTATGCTCAGCTTTAGGAGGAGTGTTGAGAGTAGTGTTTACTTATTTAGTCTCACATCGGGTAGAGACAAACTTCTTTGTTTTCCTAAACACTATAAATAACATCCTAGAGAGAGCTAATAAACTCACTAGGGTTTTCCCAAACTACAACTATGACTTTTTGGTTGTTTTGGTTGGTTTCTTTGAAAACTACCTTCATTTTGAGAAAACTTTTAAGAAATTTTTAGTAATGTGAAAAAAAAATCTTGATATTTTTGATTTTTTAAATATGCTCCAAATTCATGCTCTTTTTAAAACTTAGCCTTTTTCCAGTTATTTTTGTTTATAGCGAACTCATCTATGTGTAACTGTGTATATCTAACAATTTCTGGAAATTATTAGACAGAGTTCGTTTCATTTAATTTAAAAAATCCTATGTGGTATCTGTAAACTACAAGATAGATGATCATGATCTCATTTCACACATCTATCTCCCTTTTTTTTAAGGATACACTCGTAAAATGCTGGTAAGTCCGTCTCATTTGCTTCTGGTATGTGCTCAGAATAAGAATCATCTGGTCATTAACCATTAGCTTCCCTTAGTTTTGACAGTGATCAGGTTGGTGAAGTTGACCAATTCTGTAAACTTCTATACTGTATCTTTACAGGTGCAAGAGCACCATTTTTAATTAGCCTGGCCTTAACCCAATCTTCTTACTTTCAGGCCAATGAAGCAATCACAATGAGTTCCAGGGTTATTCTTTGGATATGCGGTTTGCTTTCATAATTGTATTCCGATAAAAACCCCTGTTGAAGCTTTTCAGTTTCTGTTCTCAGCCTGCCTTTCCCCAAACAGGGGTATTCTTTCATCAATTCCCTCATCAGGCATTGATTAAGCAAAAAAACTGACAATTCCTAAAAGTTTATAACTCAATGTTCAATGTGATGGTAACGGCATTATCTCTGTTGACATATTGTTTTCCTCCTTATGGTAATGCGACAGGCTTATCTCTGCTTATGAAAGTGAACTACCTAAGTTCGTCTCGGAGTCTTTTACTGCAGTTGTAAATAAGTGAACGGAAGGAAACATCCTTCATTTTTATCCCGTCGTCGTGAACTTTTTTTTTAATCATCTGTATTTTAAAACCTAGATCAGTACATAGTCGATCTTAGTTGACTAGGGATCACGTTTGCTAAACCCTTTTATGCGGAAGAGAATTACTACGTGTCTATTGCATTATCGTGGCCTAATAACATCCATTGTTTATTGGTGGGTGGTGAAATAAATTTTAAGCTAGGAGTTTATTGATTTTTGGCTTGGTATTTTTTTGAAAGTTTGAACTTATGAAAAAGGGAAGGCCTGGAAATCTCTTGCACCGCTACTAGAGGCTATTCACGTTACCACGCTGTATAATTTCATTGAATTAGCTTAAGGTGGAAGTCGTAATAAAATCTTAATTGGTGAAGAAGCACTATCGATAATTTAAAATGTCAGTTAGCTTTCATCATCAACTAAAATATGAAACAAAGGCAATTGTCCTAAGCATGTTGAAAACGGCAAAAGAATTAAGAAAAACGTGAAAAATCAACATATACAGTTTGGCTGTAGGTTGGTCGATCGAACGACATAGGCCGGTCGACCGATTTCGTGCACAATACAGGGTCTGAAACCCTATTCGGGTCGGTCGACCGGTCACGTTCGTGCGGTCGATCGAAAGGTGCTGTTTACAGGGCTGAAATTTGTGTTTCTGGCCGGTCGACCGTAGGCCTGTGTCTGGTCGACCGGGAAGTAGGTAATTGGGCCGGCCAGTTCGGTTTTTCCAGTTGGTTTTGGTTAGTGTTTTGATATAAATTAAAACATGATTTTAGAGTTTCTTAATCAGAGAAAGGAGAGACTTTTGAGCACTTTGAGAGGGAGATATTGTGAGGGAGTTAGGATCTTTGGTTAGGGTTATATTTGAATGATTTTGTGAGTTGTAACCCGTAATATTTCTCCTCAATATAGTAAAATCTTCTCATCCTCTCCCTGTGGACGTAGGCAATTACTGAACCACATATATCTCTGTGTTTGGTTTGATTTGTGTCGTATTTGTTGGATTGCACTCATGATTTGACTTGGTTTTCTTCTCTCGTGTCTTATCGACTCGTTTGGTGTGCGAGCACGCTTTCGCACGATCCACAATAATTGGTATCAGAGATTCCGATTTGAGATCTAGGGTTTTAACATTGGGTGGGGGAAGATTCATTATGGAAGCTTGGTTCTTGGAGTTCTAGGCTTCGGTAGAGATAACGTTGTGGAGTTGTCGTTGGAGATCTCGTTTTCCTTGTGTGGTTAGGAGATCGTGTTGGAATCCTATCTAAGATTCCGTTGGGTAATTTCTTAATTTCTATCAAAAGTTTGAATATTTCTTTACAATTAAGAGTGGTTTACAATGGGAGAAGAAGTTGGTGAAAGCAACAAGACGATGGCGAGTACAGTTTAAGTTGGATTTCAAAACACAAAGATTAGTGTAATGAAGTATGACGGTAAAATCAATTTTGATTTGTGGATAAGCGATGTACATGACGCTCTCAATGCTAAAAATTTGGAAGAGACCATCATGGTCTGTAAGAGGCTACTGAAATACGATGAGACGATATGAGACAAGATGAATAGGAACACTTGTGGGGTGATCAAGTCTTGTTTGGAATAAGAGCTAAAATGCGATGTGATTGGGGTGACATCTGCGATGAAGATGTAGGAGATTCTTAACAACAAGTACCTTACGAAGAGTATTGAGAATCGGTTACACTTGCTACGAAGATTATTCAAATTCTAGATATCCAGGGGTACCTCACTTGCGGCTCATGTGAACAACTATACAAAGTTGTTGTTGGACTTGGCAAACGTTGATGAGAAGATAACAGACGAGTACAAGATGATTAGCTCAAGGTGAGGACCCCTATAGAGATATGGTCGGGAGAGCTAGCACACGACTATGATCAGTTCAAGGTATTTGGGTGCCTGCATCTTATCATGTTCGAATAGATAAATTAGAACCTCGAGCTAGGAAGGCCATATTTATGGGATTCAAGCGTGGTGTCAAGGGATACAAGCTTTAGGATCTAGTTGATAAGAAGATCGTACTGAAGTGGAGACATCACATTCGATGAAGTTTCTATCTTGAAGCTTCCCAGCTCTCATCAGGTGGAGAGTGACCCAACATTGGAGACATCACAGGTGGTGAAGATTGATGCAACTCCATATTGTTCAGATAGGATCATATCCATTAGAGTGCCGACTAAGGTGATGTCAGACGAGCACGGTGATGATTTGGAGGATACAAGTACAATTGAGCAGGACCAGGCACCGACGACTCAGGTTCAGGATTCTATTACGGTTCGGAGACAGATAAGAGACATACGTATGCCAGCTAGGTATACAAACACAGTTGTTGCGTATGCTATTCCGATGAAGAGTGTCGATGAGATAGTTCCTACTACATTCAGAGAGGCCGAGCAGAGTTCGGAGGCTGATCTATGGTAGGTAGCTATGCAGTAGGAGATGAAGTCTCTTCATAGGAATGACACATGAGAGCTTGTCGAGCTTCCAAAAGGACGGAAAGCAATTAGTTGCAAATGGGTGTATACAAAGAAGGTCGACATTGAAGGTACTCCCGTGAGGTTCAAAGCTAGGTTGGTTACTGTAGGCTGTCTAAAAATCACAACAGATAGCTTATCCCCATCAAACATCAATGATGAAAGTTATAATTCGACGGCTTCCAGAAGACTATAATTTAAAGATTTTCACGTAGATCGATGAATGTTATAAATTAACGACCTTCACGATAACCGATGAAAGCTCTGATCAATGGTCTTCACTACCAATAATAAGAATTACAATCTGACGACTCTCACATTTCAAAGATCTAAAGCGAAGATTACAAAACAACGATCGTCGTGACGCTCTGACAGAAGAGATTACAAGTCAACGATCTCTTCAATCTAAGACGCAGGACTCATCCCTGCATCCCAGAGGTGAAGCACAAGTGGCCTCATTCCAGAGTCAAAAGCTATGTAAACGCAGCTCCTAAATGCTACAAACACAGCTTCTATTCGCTGCCAAACACAGTTCCTAAATGCTGCAAAACGCAGCTTCCAACCACTGCCAAATGCAGCATCTAACTGCTGTCAACGCAGCTTTCATCCGCTATCAAACACAGCTTCTAACATGCTGCCAACACAGCTTCTAACAAGTTGTCAACGCAGCTTCTAGACGTTGCAAATGAGCTTCTAGACGATGCGTCCGAGCTTGCAGATGCTGCGTTCGAGCTTCCAGACGCTGCAAATGAGCTTCTAGACGGTACGTCCAAGCTTGCAGATGCTGCGTTCGAGCTGCAAGATACTACGTTTGAACGCAGAATTCACGTCAAAATACGAATTTTGTGTTTGACTTGCTCAAACACGGACTGAACGGTTTCAAAACCGTTTCCCACGATCCGAGGGGATCACGACTCCACTCAGGAGTGATTTAAGGGGCGGTTACATCCCATTAGCCCCACTTAGGAGCGAATTAAAGTAGACAGTTACACCCTTTAATCCCCTATAAATAACTAAGAAATCAGCTTAGTTAAGATCCTTCTCCTCGGCAGCAAAGAAGAGATTCGTCGGCTTGGGAAGATCAAGAGAGATCTTTGGATCATTGAGCATTTTCAGATCTAGAGATTAGCAAAGGGCATTCTTCAGCAACAGGAGCTTTCTTCGTCCTGGGCTATAACCGACTGTCGGTTCAAATCAACTCTTTTACAAGAGCTTGAACTGGCTCTGAATTATCAACTCGTTTAGAGTTTCAAACTTGCCACACAAGTCCTCCACAGCGTCAAATTGTGAGAAGAAGGTATTGTTCTAGTGAAAACAAGACGTTCTGATCGTCAACAAGAAGCAAACTCGATGCGAGTATTCAAGGAAGGCATCTCATCGTCATCGTGAAGAACCCAGAATTAAATAAAGGGGAGAATCCAAATCATTCTCCTCTCTTTTGTAATCAAGAATTCAAATTGTAATTAAGATTAGAGAATACAAATCAAATTTCTTTCATTTTATTTACTACAAATTTTCCACCAAACAGTTGCGAAGGGCAATGTACAGGAGGAAGGTATTGATTATAATGAGGTTTTCTCTCTGGTGGTGAAGCATTCTTTGATTCGGATTTTGCTAGCTTTGGTGGCACAGTACGGTCTAGAGTTAGATCAGTTAGATGTAAAAATAGCATTTCTTCATGGTGATCTTGATGAAAAATCTATATGACTCAGCCATTGGGATTCCAAGCTACAGAAAAAGATAAATTAGTTTGTAGGTTGAAGAAATCACTATACGGTTTGAAGCAATCTCCTCGATAGTGGTATAAGCGATTCGATGGGTTCATGATCGGTCATTCGTACATTAGAAGCCAGTTTGATCCTTCCGTGTACTACCGCTAGTTGAATAGAGGTACATACATTTACTTATTGCTTTATGTCAATGACATATTGTTTGGTAGAAATTTTGTAACAAGAAGAATAGTAAAAAGAATTGTATTTGATTTTATTCTCTCTAACTGCTTAGAAAAAGAATGATTACAACTCTCTCAATTCTCAATTACAATTTGAATTCTGGGGTACAAAAGAGAAGAAAATAAATTTGATTTTCTCCTTTGTTTAAGACTGGGTTCTTCACGGTGGCGATGAGATGCTTCCTTCGAATGCTCGCGTCGAATTTGCTCCTCGTTGACGATCTGAATACTTCAACTTGCTGGAACAACTAAATTTTTATAGCTGATGACTCTTGCTAAGTATTATAACTCAGGGCGAATAATAAACTCTGATGACAAGAGTTAT
>BQKN01063136.1:118191-134748 GCA_022839385.1 Asparagus kiusianus
TATTAATCTCAATCTATGTATGAAAAGAAATACAACTGACATACATCTCACAAGAATCCATAATTCCTAACCCAAGTGACGACACCGATTCACTTTGATCCAACAAACCAACCAATCCTAGTGGCGACACCAATCCACTGGTAACAAGTCATGTAACTAGCCATCCTATAACAGGTCACTGGTTCACACCTCACACAGAGTCAACGCTTATATCATCGGATAACTGACTGTTCACATATCCCTACGTGCATCCCATTCAAGAATCAAAGTAGCGACGCCGATCTACTTTGACCCAACCAATCAATCCCAGTGGCAACACCGATCCACTGTGACTTAACAAACCAATAAATCCCAGTGGCGACACTGATCCACTATGACTCAACAAACCAACCAATCCCAGTGGCGACACCGATCCACTGGTACGAACCCAGAAGATATATCAACAGTCTTATCCGATTACATAAACATAGACTTTCTCATCCCAATTCTTCTCATTTTCTAAGTCAACAATCAAGGCCCACAATAGCTCTGGTTCACCACCTAAACTCAGTCAACGCACCCACACATGTCACTAGGTCTGTTCATGACGCACGAGGTCACTAAGTCATGAACTACTAAGGGTTATCAATCACAGCATGAAACAACAAGTAATTAAGACTAATACAATAACATAAAGATTATAATACATGATTAGAAACTATGAACAATTCGTTATGCATGAACAGTATAAGAGGGATCATCACAGTTTGTAATTATTATACACATGAAATGTCAACACTATTCCCAAAAATCCTATGATTTGTCGGGTCGGGTCTCACCGCCCTTCGAGTTGACTTACGTCGTCGACCCGAAGATCGGTCGTCGCACTCCGTCTTTCGTGTCGACTCACGCGTGTCGACATGTCAGGTCGGGTCGACTCAGGCACTGTCCAAACAATATTTTTCCTAACCATGTTATTCTTTTTCTGCATGAAAATAATACTTTCCTATTTTATAATTTACTTTTAATTTATTTCTTTTTCAATAAAATTACATAAATTCTAATTTTAACACCTCACTGGTCATTTCAAAATAATATTCTAAGATAATTCTTTTTCCTCAGAGCAAATTCTTTTTAAATATTATAAATTCTCTAAAATCAATCCATTATCAAATTAAATTCTTTTAACTTATTATAGTTATTCCAAAAACACTATTTATCACATATCAATTATCTATCAATATTATTCAGCAAACAACCCACGCAGTTAAATACATCACAAATAACTATGTAAATAAATTATAACAGGTATAGTATTCAGATCTGAGCAAGAGGGATCTTGCCTGCAAGGCCAATGGCGTCTGATGACGAGGCTACAGCGCCGATGCAGACGCGGCGATGAGTGGAGAGGGACTGTTGCTGCGTCAACGGAGGTGGTTGACGAGTTGGCGACGAGGTAGGGTGTTGTCGGACAGAGAGAAGGAGAGGAGACGAGCTCAAGCGGTGTGGGTGGTCACGGTCGTCGGAGCAGTGGCTCGACGGCGAAGCTTGGTGGAGCGGAGTTGGGTGGAGAGGAGAGGAGCTCGGGGCGGCGCTGTGGCTGACGGACAGAGGAGGGCGGCGGTCAAGCAGAGGGTCGAACGAGGGCGTGGGGCAGTGGTTGAAGGCGGGGGAGGGGACTGATGTAGGGGTGGCTGGAGGTGGTGCACGCGGAGGAGGAGCAGGGCGGCGGCGTGGTCTCATGCAGTCGTGGGCGTCGGGTGAAAAGAGAGGGGGCGGCAAGCTTGGAGGCACTGGGGGCTTGGGCTCATCGGAGCGGCTGAGCTCGAGGCGGTGACGAGCTTGGGGAAGGCCGCGGGGTGGTGCGGTGGCGAGTTAAAAGCTGAAGAGAGATAGAGGGGGTGGTCGGGGCAGTGAAGGCGGACGGCGACGGAGTGGGGAGGGGAGGTCAAATCTTGGCTGTGGCCTCAGGTGGTGAACAGGGTGGAGAAGATGAGGAGGAGGCGGAGAAGGAGGGTGGTGAGGTGGTGAAGATGGAGGCGTGGTGGGATCTCAGATCTGAGATCTGTTTTTTAGAGAGAGAATATGATGAGGAGAGAGTGTCTGAGATTTGATTTAGAGCGAGAGAATAAGCGTGTAAGGAAATAATAGAGGGGAGAGAAAGAATATTTGCTTTAATTGAGGAGAGGATTACAGGATTTGATTTTGAGGGAATCAGGGGATGAAACTGAGGAAGCAAATACGAGATTTAAGGGGAAATATTGGGAGAAAATCAGCATAAATTCAGGGAGAGAATCAGGAAAATCAATATAAAATAATTATTATCAATAATAATAATATCAATGATAAAAATTAATATTAATAAAAAATATTTTACCATAACAATTAAATTTATAATTAACAAAACTATTAAAATAAATATAAAATTAGATTTTAAAATCGTAGCAAAATCTAAAAAATCGAGAAATACAAATATTTTTTTCCATTAAAATAATAATTGAATATTTTAAAATAATAGAAAAACTATTTTAACTAGTATTAAAATTCTTGGTCCTTACACTATGGCTGATCAACTACTTCGTCAGCCTCAATTTCCAAGTTAGGACTCAGTTATGAGAGCTCTCACTACTTATGAGACCCGGCAATAGACAACACGACTCAATTTATCAAGAGACACTCATACCTCTTCACTCAAGACTGCTCTACGTGTACCTATCACTGCTCCTGTTATGAATCATACTTTTCAACAGACTCCCTCTCCACAGGCTCGGTCTAAGCTCTCTTACAAACATTATAAGAAGGAAGGACACTGCATTGAGACATGCTTCAAGCTTCATCATGGGTTACGTTCCTTAGTTACTGGTCATGGTCGGCGACCCCTCAGTCTCAACCCTCTCGTACACCAGGATTGCTAGCCAATGCTATACCTTCTACCATTTCAGACTCTACTATTCAAGCTATTGAAGGTCTTCGCCGTCAACTTGATGCTTTTTAGCATATCACCTCTACATCCACCGCACAACTCTCTGGTATGTATTTTGTTGGTTCTTCAGCTAACCCTTTGGTCCTCTGGTATGAATGATCTTTGGATTTTTAACTTTAGCTGTTCCTTTCATATGACTTGTAATGCCTCAGTTTTATCCTATGTCTTTACTTCATCTTCTTTTCCCCCTATCTACACAGTTGCTAGACAACCATTGCCTATCCTTCAGTATGGCTCTATTACCCCTAAAAAATAATCCATCTAATCGTCTAACACTTGGTCCCGTTTATGTGGCTCCTTAGTTGTGCTTAAATTTAATTTCTATTAGCTCTTTATGTATGCCTGGTCTGCTTGTCTTATTTTCTTCTGATACTTATCTTGTGCAGGATCCACAGACGGGAAAGACAGTTAGGGCAGGTCATATGAGGCACAAGCTATATTTTTAAAAATATCTTCACCTTCCAGAGTCCATACGTCCACGTTCTCTTGTTGCTTCTGTTTGTTCGTCAAAACCCTCTACCTCACTTGCTGCCAATTTGTGGCATAGACAACTTGGTCATGTGTCTAATAAAAAGCTAGAGAGTCTTATACAGTCTGGAGTACTTGGTCTTATATTATCTAGTTCTAGTATTGAGTCATGCACTGGTTGTAAATTGGCTAAATTCACTGCTTTATCATTTACATAAGTACATTTGTATCCACTTCCTTATTTGATTTAGTACAATCTGATATTTAGGGGCCAGCTCATCTGCCTTCTTCATCTGGCTACTTGTATTATGTTAGTTTTATCGATGATTTCTCTCGTTTTATATGAGTTTACCTACTTAAGAATCACTCTGACGTACTTTCTACTTATCAAGCCTTCACTGCTATAATCTTCACTCAATGACAATCTTGTATTAAAGTTTTTCGTTCTGACTGTGCCAAAGAGTACCTATCCTCTACCATGCGTTCTATCATGTCCTCTCATGAAACTATCTTTCAACATTCATGTCCCTACACTCAATGAACAAAATGGTATTACTGAATATAAATATCGTCATATCCTCGATATTGCTCGATCCATGCTCATTTCTTACTTTGTTCCTCGTCATTTCTAGGCTGAGGCCATTCTCACTGCTACTCATGCTATTAATATCACTCCATCTAGCTCTCTTTTCTGTGCTACTCCTCATAGTTGTATTTATACTCATCCTACCCGTTATGATCTGGTCCACATTTTTTGTTGTCGTTGTTTCACTCTTCTGCCATCTCACGAAAGTGATAAATTGTCTCTTAGAGGTGTTTCTTGTGTCTATTTAGGAATTAGTTTGGAACATCGAGGTTATCATTGTTATGATCCCGTAACTCGTTGAGTTCATATATCTCATCGCGTTCAGTTCAAAGAGGATTCTCCATATTATTCTGCTTCTGATTACTTCAATTTTCTCCACTCTACTGATCATGCTTCCCCGTCAGGTGCATCACCCACTTTTTCACCTCAGTTTTCCTTTCGAGATCTCCTTGACATCTCTCCATCTCCTTTTGTTGACTCTGCCTCACCTAAGCATTCTCTTATACCATCTGATCCCTATCCCGTGGACACGACACTCACTCCAAAAAATACTGTTGATCTCCATGTACCTGCGCCAACATCTCCCCCACCTGAGGTTCCTCTTGCTCTTCATCAAGGCAAACACCCACATGTCATGCCTGTCCGGTATGCTTCGGTTACTTCCTATTCACCTATCTTTCATAACTTTCTTACTGTTATTCATACTACCGTTGAGCTAAAGTCCTTTTAAGAGGCAGTTTAATTTTCAGAGTGGTGACAGGCTATGGCTGAGGAATTTCATGCCTTTAAACAAACACATACCTAGGATGTTATTCCATGTTCCCCTGGGATCTCTCTTGTTGACAATAAATAGGTTTATAAGGTCAAGTATCATCCTGATGGCACCATTGAATGTCGAAAAGCTCGTTTAGTTACTCGAGGTTTTACTCAGCAACAAAGTATTGATTATGAGGATACCTTTGCTTAGGGGTGTCCATCCGGGCCGGGCCGGGCCAAACCGGAACCCGAACCCGGGCGACAGCCCGGTTCTTTTATTTTTCAAATCTTTTTATCTCTTTAAAATTTTAATAATACGTAAAAAATTATACAAATTTTAATAAAAACAATTATTAATCACTTAAAATTACATAAATTACAAATACAAAAAACTTTAAAAATGATAGATGATAAAAATAACTTCTTTATTAATAATCAGTAAATCATTTATAAGTATAAATTTATTTTAGAATTCGTCGCATCATAATAGATGAGTACATCCCGACTAGGTTGTCACCTACTAACCTATATCACTATCATTTGCAACTGTTTACAAAATAATTTATTACAAATTTTTAGCTAAAAAATATAAATTACAATTTGACGAATATTGTTTACTTTTTATGTCTATCTGCTAGTCCTAACTCTTCAAATTTATCTTTAATACCAGCCATCCGATCGATGCATTGCGTTCTCTTCTCGTACCTCCACCAATCTTGTAAGCACATCACCGCCTGTACAGTATACAGATCTAACGATGTCCTGTGATCATTGATCAAACGTCATGCTATGATGAAGGCAGATTCTGAAGCTATCGTCGAAACTTGCATTATTAGTAAGTCACGAACCATGATGAAAAGTATAGGATATGAAACTGTTTCATATATTTTCCACCATTGTAAAATATTTAAATTATTATTTTGACATTTAACTAAAGAAGTAGTTAAATATTGATCAATTTCAGAAACCTCCAATGATGATCTAAGTCCAAATCCACCAGTTAGCTCAGCTACCATTGCATACCTATAAAAACTTACACTTTTACCCCGACTTGAGCTCGAAGAGGACGAACATGTAGACTGCTGTGTAGCCACACCATATTTAGCTACATACTCATCATATAAGCTTTGAAAATAATTTCTAATAGTATTATAATGAGTAGTAGCAGTAATGGTGCTACCATCATCAGTGTCTATTATTTGTCCACCATACAAAGAATGTAGCATACTTCGAAGGCCAATGTCCTTCAATTGTGGATTAATAAGAACCCCCAAACCAAAAATAATAAGAATAGGCCTCAAATATTTATTAAATTTATTTTTCATTTGAAAAACCATACTTCCAAAATAATCATCCATATGATATTTATTAAAAAAAATTGAATATTTAAAATTTGTAAAGCAGCTAAAGTAATAGTTGGATAATAACAGCCAAATAATAATATTATAGCATCATAAAAAACTTGTAGCATCTCTTTTAAATTACTTATAATTGTCCATTCATCTTTAGTAATTTCATACATGCTACCAGAGCTAGAACTAGAAGTATAAAAAGCAATGAAATTATTTATAATTTCTTTATATTCTATCGATATACTTAACATTGTATAGGTGAAATTCCACATATGGTCAACATCTTTTGGAATCAGTCTGGGTTATACATTTTTTCTTTTTCAGAATTGTTTTTATCTTCTAATTCTTTGTTCAGAAGCATTATGCATATAAGTTATCATCCTAACATTTTCTATCATGGGTTTAATTTCAGGAAATGCACTTTGAACAATTAAATTTAAAACATGACAGATACATCTAATATGAAAAAGATCACCATGACGTGGCAATAACAGAGATTGTTTGATAAAATCAACAGCTACATTATTATTACTTGCATTATTTAGTGAAAAAGAAAATATTCTTTCTAAAATTTCTAATTTCAAAAATTCTTCAATTATTAAATTTACAACATTAATACCAGTACGTGACTCTTCACAATAAAGGAAATAATTGTTTTAAACATTTACCAATTTTTATCAATCTAGTGTGCTGTGATACATAAATAATCAGTTTGTGATTTAGATGTCCAAATATCAAAAGTTAAAGAAAAATTATAGTTTAAACTTTGAAAATAAGAAATTATTTTTCCTTTTTCTTCTTGATAATATTTTAAAATATCACGTTGATAAGTTTGACGAGAATTTTTTTTGAATGCCGGTGTAAAAACTATCTGTAAATAAATCTTCAAATTCATCATCATCTACTAATTGAAAAGGAAGATTCTTAAGAATGATAAACCCGATGACGCATTTCCTAACACGAGTTGTGTCATAATTCTAACTACCGAGACTACCAGAAGATGAGGATTGTGAGATCATAGATTATCATATATCACCTTGAGGCGTATGGCCTTTGTTGTATTTATCTAAATGTTGTTTGAGGTGGTTGATTCCGCGCTTATGATGAGCTTAGAAAATCTTGTCGCTCAACGCACACTTAGCCTTCTAGGTGAGGATCCTACCGTGTTCATCCTTGATGACGTCTATCTTCTCGAAAAAAATTCCACGCATCGGATTTTGATCTTTTAGGAGCTCTTGGTGTAGAATCGTCGCCACCGGATTCGGGATCAATATCGGTAGGATCGATAGGAATAGCTATAGTAGGAGGACTCATTTCGGGAGTTAGGTTTTGCTCTTCATAATTAGATCCGGAAGCCATTTAATTAAAGAATTAGAGAGGTAAAGTGATTATTAGAGAGTATAAGATAGTATAAGAGTGTATAAGAGAGTACTAGAGAGAAGTAGATGAGTTTTAGATGAGGAAAACAAATGAAAACCCCCTCTATTTATAGTGGCAGCCCCCTAGACAAATGACCAAAATACCCTTATTTTTTACCATTTTTGATCGTTTTTAGGGGAAAACGTTCAAAACGACCGTTATGGCTGAGCCGGTCCAGCTCGACCAAAACGATCACAAACGACCAGGCCCGGCCAAAACGGACACAAAATTGCTTGTTAGGTTTAGGCCGGGTTGGCCCGGCCCGACATTTGCCGGAAATGGTCACATTATGTGACCGTTGCATCCGGGCCCGGACCAGCCCGATGCCCGGCCCGAATACTTAGCCCAGTCGTTTTTACACCCGGGCCGGCCGCTAACGAGGCGGATCATACTCGGGCCCGAAACCCGATTTGGCCAGGGTTTACAGTCCCAAACTCAGGCCCGGACCGGGCCCCAGGCTTGTCTCGGGCCGCAGGCCAAATGAGCAGCCCTATCTTTGCTCCTGTTGCTCAGATACCCACCATTCATACTCTACTTATGGTTTTTGCTGCTTATCGTTGGCCCTTATACCTGATGGATGTCAAGAATGTTTTTCTCCATAGATTTTTATCTGAGACAGTATATATGTAATTGCCTCCAGGGTCCAATATTCCTCCGGGACACGTATGTTTTCTTCGTCGTGTTGTTTATGGTCTCAAGCAGGCACCTCTCGCTTGGTCTGAGTGTTTTCTCGATGTTGGTCTTTATGGAGAGTCATCAAGATGCTTCTATGTTTGTTCGCACTACATCGCGTGACAGAGTTTTATTACTCATTTATGTTGATATGATCAGGTGATGATGCTGCTGGTATATAGTTCGCAAAATCTTAATTACAACAACAGTCCCACATGAAGGATCTTGGATCTTTTTGCTATTTTCTTGGTCTAGAAATTTCTCAGCGCCCGCGAGGTGTACTACTAGCTCAACAAAAGTATCTCTCAGATATTCTAGATCCCGCTGGGCTAACTGATGCTGCAACTATCGATATTCTACTCCAACAGAATGTCAAACTTCTCTCTACTGATGGTGAGCCTCTATCTGATCCTACTCAATACCGACATCTTATTGGCCAGTTGGTCTATCTATGCATCTCTCGACCTTATATCTCTCATGTTATTGGCATTGTCAGTCAATTTATTAGTGTCCCACGTTCTGCATACTATGCTGCCTTATTATGGATTCTTCAGTATCTCTGGGGTACTAGCTCTAGCTCTCTTATGTTTCCTGTTACATCCAAGTTAGAGCTTTGTGCATATTCTGATGCTTATTGCATTGGTGATCCCACTATCAGGAAGTCTACCACATGTTCTTGTATATTTCTTGGTGATTTCCTCATTTCGCGGAGTAAGAAATAAGATGTTATTGCTCTTTCTAACACCGAGATAGAGTATCATGTAATGTTCACAATAGCTAAAGAGATTATTCATCTTCGTCGTCTTCTCAGTGATTTCGGTATTTCTGTTACGACTCCTACTCCTCTCTATTATGATAATAAGAATGCTATCCAGGCTGCTAATATTCTAGTATTTCATGAGAGGATCAAACATATTAAGACCGGCACTCATTTTGTCCGTTAATAAGTTATCAAGAACAAGATAATTCTACTTCCTCATGTCTTATCCGCTGACGAGCTTGCAGATTTCTTCACAAAGGCCTTACCCGTTCATTAATTCTAGTTTTTTGTATACAAACTCACTTTGTTTGATCCAACATGAGTTTAAGAGGGACTGTTGATAATATTGTGTCAATAGTAGGTTTAGTCCCACATTGGTTATGAGGATAAACTATTGGATTAAATCTATTTGTGGACACATAAGTTAAATTATTATGCAATGTTATCTTTAAAGTTGATCATTATAAAGTGATCAATTAAGTAATTGGATCAATGAGTATTAAATATGTCATGGGCTAATTGTGTAGATACCAGGTTGCAATTTTAATTTGATGATGGGACAAATTAGAAAATTTCAATATCTATATAAAGGGGTTATGGTCCCTAGTCTAACGATGGCTCTATAATTTCTCTTAACCCCCATCTGGGGAGGAACTTTTGTAGAGAGATCATCTAGATTAGAAGATCACAAACCCACAAAATTTCTTCAGCTTTTATTCATGGATTCAGGTATGCTTTTCTTCTTGTTAATCTTCTCTTTGAATTAATCATGGCTCATAATCATATTTCTAGGGTTTAGTCTTGAATTTTATTTGCAAATCCTAAATCTATATATATTGTATGAATTAGATAGAGAAGAAAGACCAACAATTAGTATCAAAGCCAGATTGATTAATTCTTAGGAGATCTAAGTTTAAGATGAAGAAATAAGGGTTCTTTGATCAAGTTGCACGTTTGGATCTGTTGTATGCATGAACTGTAGCATGCAATTTTTTTTAATTTATTCAATCTGTTGTGAGTTTTATTTGGATCAAAACTTAGATTAAAAGATCACATTCAATGTCCTTTGGATTGGCCGTCAAAAGCTGGTCTCTCGCTGGTGATCTACAGGCTGGCATCCCCGCTGTCAAGTGTTAACAGCGACAGCGGCCATTTGGAAACCCTAGGGTCAAAACCCTAGGGTGCAGGAGTTAAGGCAGCGGCGGTTACCTTAACTCAGGCAACCCTTCACTGAGGCGAGCTCGAAGCTCATTCAGGCAAGCTTCGTTAGCAAAAGCTTCAGGCGAGCTTGAAGTTGGTTGTAGGCGAGCTTCGTCGGTTACGTCAGCAGGCGAGCTTCATCGGTAAAACTTCAGGCGAGCCTCATTCAGGTGACCCTTCATTCACGCGAGCTCGAAGCTCATTCAGACGAGCTTCGTCAGCAAAAGTTTCAGGCGAGCTTGCACTCGCAAGCAAGCTTGAAGTTGGTTGTAGGCGAGCTTCGTCGGCTATGTCAACAGGCGAGCTTCGTCGACAAAACTTCAGGCGAACCTCATTCAGGTGACCCTTCATGCAGGCGAGCTCGAAGATCATTCAGACGAGCTTCGTCTACAACTTTCGCAGGCAAGCTTGAATCCAGTTGCAGGCGAACAACGTCAGCTACATCAACAGGCGAGCTTCGTCGGCAAAGAACATCAGGCGAGCTTCGTCTTCAACCAAATGCAGGCGAGCTTTATGAATTGTTATTGGCTAAAGCCTATTAAAGCCATTTTAAGTTGGGCATATAACTAATTAAGTTATGCTTAATTTAAATAGGGAAACTTATTAAGTTATGGGCCTTTATTAAGTTGTGGAAATTCTTTTAATTTGGATTAAATTGTTTGTTGATTAATCTTTTAATTCAAATAATATGACACTAATATTAAGTTTGTCTCTTATTCTAAATGATTAATTGAAACAAGATGTTACCAAAATAATCTCTCTTGTGTAAATTGTTCACGATGGATGTTAGATATTTTGTGTGTATGTTTTCGTGTAAATATTTAATTGTTCCAAAGGAAGGTTAATATTTATTTAGATTTCATACACATCTGCACTGATAAACACGTGACAATTATAATATTTAGATGTGAATAATGAATAAATCCAAAGATATTTTTATTATTTAACATGCGTTATTGTCAGGGTTTGATCATTGCTTTAAGGTATCATTTACAATTAATATTACTATCCAAAGACTTGATATTAATGTCATGCTAGATATCTTAAGATGAGATTTGTCATTATTTAAATTTTATTGATTAATGATTATAGTTAATAATGTGAACATCTTTTGTATATTTCAGCTAATGTATCTGCTTCAATAATTTCTGCTAACATCAATTTAATTCCCATATTTAATGGGACTAATTTTAAGGTTTGGAAAGAGAACATTCTAATTGTTCGTGATTGCATAGATCTAGACCTTACTTTAATGACTGAACAGCCCCAACCTCTCACTGTGGATAACGCTCCTGATACAAAGAAGGAGTATGAGAAGTGAGAGTATTTAAATCGCATGAGTCTAATGATCATTAAGCGTGACATTCCAGAAGCCTTCAGGGGCACAGAATCCGAAGGGATTACTAAAACCAAAGATTTTCTTACCAAAATTGAGAAACGTTTTGCTAAAAACGATAAGGTAGAAACAAGCACGCTTTTAGCTTGCTTGATTTCGATGAAGTATAAGGGCAAGAGAAATATCAGAGAGCATATCATGGAGATGTCTTATATTGCTTTGAAACTTAAGGCACTAAAACTCGATCTATGTGATGAGTTACTGGTGCATCTGGTTCTGTTCTCTCTTCCTACACAATTTAATAAATTTAAGATTAGTTATAACTGTCAAAAGGAGAAATGGACTCTGAATAAGCTCATTTCATACTGTGTGCAAAAGAAAGACAGGTTGAAGCAAGATAACACAGAAAGCACTCATTTCGCCAGTGCCTCTAAGGATAAGGGAAAGAAAAGGAAGACTAATAATGAAGCTGCTAAGGGTCCAGTCCAAAAGAAACAACATATGAATGATCAGGGTTATTTCTTTTGCAACAAGACTGGATACGTAAAGAATGATTGTACCAAATATCACATCTGGCATGTTAAGAAGGGTATGTTCCTTACTTTGGTCTGTTCTGATGTTAATTTAACTTCAGTACCTAGAAACACTTGGTGGTTAGATTCTGGTACTGCTACTCATATAAGTGTCTCTATGTAGGGTTGTCTAAGCTACCGAAAGCTAAGTAATGATGAAAGGCACATCTTTGTGAGCGATGGACAATCGGTAGACGTGGAAGCAATTGGGCATTTTAAGTTGCTATTAGGAACTGATTTCTATTTGGATTTGAAAGATACTTTTGTAGTACCGTCTTAGATAGAATTTGATTTCTGTTTCTGTATTAGACAAATCAGATTATTATTGTTCATTTGGAAATAATCAATTCAGTTTATCTTTAAATTTAAATGTTATAGGAATTGGTTTCTTGAGTACTTATGATAACCTATATTTGCTTGATACAATTGCTTCGTATAATGAAACATTGTATATAGAATCACACAGTACTAAGCGTAAATTAAATAAGGAAAATTCATCGACCTTATGGCATAAGCGCTTGGGTCATCTCAAAAGATAGAGTTGAGTATCTTGTATCTGATGGTATTTTGGATCCCCTTGATTTTTTAGATTTTCATATTTGTGTTGACTGTATCAAGGGAAAACATACCAAAGTTAAGAAATTAGGTGCTAATAGATCTTCAGATGTCTTAGAATTGATACATACAGATACTTGTGGGTCATTCCCTATAGCATCTTGGAATGGATAATAATATTTTATATCATTCATAGATGATTACTCACGTTATGAGTACCTATATCTTATTCATGAGAAATATGAGTCTCTGAACGTGTTCAAAGCTTTTAAAGCTGAAGTTGAGAATCAACTCAACAAAAGAATTAAAACAGTTAGATCTGATCATGATGATGAGTACTATGGTAGATATGATGGTTCAGGTGAATAACGTTCAGGTCTATTTTTTTTTGGTTAATGAAGATTTATTTCATCATCCAAATATAGAATGTTATGCACATCAAAATCTCAGATAGCCTGAGGATACAAAAAAGAAAACTACAAGCACCACTGTGTTAGAATTTACAGTGTGCACATCCACTTATTATCTTCATCCGAAAAAGGACCATTGATGATGACTGTTAGAAGGTTGAATTTAATCTCTTTAAACAATTGAGATACTAGCTTATTTTCCTATCTGAAAATCTTATAGTTCCTTTGACACCAAATGTGATATATTGTAGTGGTGAGAGCCATTTTCTTGACTTTCTGTTTAAAGCCATTCCCCCTCAAACAATGGCAATACCAGTTGATAATCTGATTCCAGCAAGTAGATTGCCATCTAAACTGTAACCAATTCATAACCATGCACCAAACATCCCTTGGGTAGAGGCAATCGAAAAATAGATGATCTCTGCTCTCTGACCCCGAACACCAGCAACAGGAGTTTACACTCACAATATTCCTCTTAAGCAGTCTATCTTGTGTAAGTAATCGATCCTGTACTGCAAGCCAGCTGATAAAAGAATTTCTGGGCATATTTGAATTAGCCCAAACTACTCTGTGCCATGGAACAACTGAGACAGTAGGGGAAAGGGCAGAATACAGCTTTGAGAGTTGAATATAAGAGTTCCTGTCACAATTTTGAATAAGATTCTTCAGATTCTCAACTCCACCATAAGTTCTGATTGCCTTATCTCTTGTTTTCAAGATGCATTTCCACATCCATGAATCACTACTTTTTGCTTGGACATGCCAGACATCACTATTGCTTAAGTATGAGCCATGGATCCACTTAATCCAAAGGCTTTCCTTATTCAAATGAATGAACCAAATAGTTCTTAGAGTAGCAGCAAAATTCCATAAAGAGGCAGAATAGATGCCAAGACCACCTTGCCTCTTGCTCAGACATACCTTATCCCAAGATATAAGTGCAATTTTGTGATGTTCAGTCTTGTTCCACAGAAAGCATTTGCACATTTCATCTATTTTCTTAAGGACTTTAATAGGTAGGACATAATTTGATAACCAGTAGGTTTGGATGCCCAGAATGATGCTTCTAATAATCTGCAATCTGCCAGCATATGTAAGCATTCTGTTCTTCAAACAGGACTGAAATTGACCTGCTATATTATTCAATAGTGAAGAGCAATCGTTGAAAGATATTCTTTTGGATGTTAATGGAACTCCCAGATATTTGATAGGAAATACCCCCTCTTTGACATTTAAGAGACTGTTAATAGATCTTTTAGTATTGTTATCAACTCCACCATAAAAAACTTTGCACTTGTCTGGGTTTGCTTCAAGCCCAGAAACAGTACAAAAAATCTTTAAAACAATTGAGGAGCAGCTCCACTGAGTGAGAATCACCTTTGGAGAAAAGTAGAAGGTCATCAGCAAACAGAAGATGAGATATTTTGAGCTTACCGCAACCTGGATGATACTTAAAAGATCTGTTCTCCTTTAGCAAGTCCAGCCTTCTTGATAGAAATTTCATTCCCAAATTAAATAAGTAAGGAGAGATAGGATCTCCTTGCCGTAGAACCCTCTTGCCTTTGAAATACCCATGAAGAGTACCATTTAGTGATAAAGAGAATTTGGGAGTTGAAATGCAAATCATGATCCAGTTGATGAAGCTGACAGGAAAACCAAGGCCTTCTAACATCGTTCAGGTCTATTTGCTAAATACCTAGAGGAATGTGGTATCGTCCCACAATACACCATGTCAGAATCACCTAGCATAAATAGTGTAGCTGAAAGACGAAAAATAACTCTTAAGAATATGGTAAAAAGTATGATTGCTCATTCTTCTTTATCATAGTCACTCTAGGTAGAAGCATTAAAGACAACAACTTACATTCTGAATAGAGTACCAACTAAAACAGTTACAAAAACACCTTATGAGGTTTGGACTAGTCGAAAGCCTAGTTTAAAGTATTTTCATATTTGGGGATGTCCAGCTGAGGTAAGGCCTTATAGGCCACATGAAAAGAAATTAGACTCCAAAACAGTTAGCAGCTATTTTATTAGTTACTCTGAATGATCTAATGGCTATAAGTTTTATGATCCAACACTTATGATTATTTTTGAGATGGGAACAATAATATTATTTGAGAATGTTGAGTTTATGGGAGAAATAAGGTTAGAAACATTGTTTTTGAGGAGGAATTAGCTTCAGGCCCAATTCATACTATCACTTTTGATAATATCCAGGTTTATATACCTGTTATTTATTAAGAAATAAATCCAGAACCTTAAGAAGACAATGTTGAACAACTCCCTGTTGTAGAAGAACAAACTCAACAACCTCAAGAACCAGTGTCGTTGCCATTACGGAGATCTATGAGAGAAAGAAGAAATGTTATTCCAGATGATTATATTGTATTTCTCCAAGAGCATGAGGAAAATAATAGAATGATGGAAGATGATCCTATCAACTTTTATCATGCCATGAAAAGCTCTAACTCTAAAAAATGGATTAATGTTATGAATGAAGAGTACAAGTCTATACAAGATAATAAGGTTTGGGAACTTGTTCCATTACTAGAAGGTGCAAAACCAATTGGTTATAAATGGATATGTAAAACCAAACGAGATGCAAATTATAATATGAAGAGGTATAAGGCACGTCTTGTTGCTAAATGCTATACTCAAAAGGAAAGCATTAATTATACATAGACTTTCTCTCCGGTTTTATCGAAAGACTCTTTTAGAATAAGCATGACACTTGTTGCTCACTTTGATCTTGAGTTACATCATATGGATGTTAAGACTGTATTTCTCAATGGGGATATTGATGAAATGATTTATATGGTGCAACCAGAAAACTTTGTGTCAGGAGACCCGAAGAATATGGTTTGTAAATTAAAAAAATCCATTTATGGAATCAAGCAAGCTCCTCATCAATGGTATCATAAGTTTCAACAAATAATTATCTTATTTTATTTTGAGATGAATATTGTTGATGACTGTGTATATCACAAGTTCAGTGGGAGTAAGTATATTTTCCTGATTCTATATGTTGATGACATATTGCTTGTCACTAATGATATAAGCATGTTGTATGAAACCAAGATATTTCTATCAAAGAATTTTGAGATAAAAGATCTTAGGGATGCCTCTTTTATATTAGGAATCCAGATACACCGAGATCGTTCTTAAGGTATACTTGGAGTTATCACAAAAGAGCTATATCGATAACTCAAAAGGTTTGGCATGCAAGACTGCATACTAGGTGACACCCCTGTTGCTAAAGAAGACAAGTTTAGTCTCACTCACTACCCTAAAGGCAACCTTGAAATTCAAAAAACACAGAAGATTCCCTATGCTTCAGCTGTAGGAAGTCTAATGTATGCTCAGGTGTGTACACGCCCGGATATTACATACATTGTCAGTATGTTAGGCTGATATTTAAGCAACCCTGGTATGAACTATTGGATAGCAGTCAAAAGGGTTTGTAGGCGTCAAAAAATGCTAATAGATATCCAAACACAGAAAATCAC